>ML329022.1:0-83235 GCA_005239505.1 Nicotiana paniculata
AACGGAGCTAAAGGGATGCAAATACGTCAAAAATACGCAAAAGGAGACGCCCGGGCGATATTCCTCAATATCACAACAAATCATTTCTTTAGAGCGATAATCAACAAACCACATTAGTAAATTCCTAACTTTCATTGTGTGAGAAATATACTAAATGTATCAAATCAATGGCACGGTAACATCCTTCGTGCATTTATCTCATCCTCACCAAATATACATCTAACAGTACTAACCAGGTGAAAGAAATGTCAATAATAGTAAGACAAAGTGAGAAATACATCAGTAGCAATAACGAACAAGGCTGTACATATGGACAACAATAACACACTAGGTAGAAGGCAAAAGAGTAATGACAGCAATTAGGAAAGAAGAACATAAATTTCACTAACTAACATGGTAGAAGACCTAGGTGTAGATATAACAAACAAGAGGTAAAGCATGGTCTTTATGAGCTAACAAATAGAATGCATGAATAACTAACATGGTAGAAAGTTTATACGAAAGAGCAACAAATAAGAAGGAAAGCATGATATTTGCAAGTTAAACAGATAGAAGGCATGGACAACACAACAACAAATGGGTAGAGGACAAAGACCGAACAATAACTACAACCACATAGAAAACAAGGTGCAACAGTAATAACTCAAGGTAAATGCATCAATGTATACACGAGGAAAAGATATCACAACATAGTGTATGTCCCTCGTCCTCGTCCTCGTCCTCGTCCTCGTCCTCGCCTGCACGGAAACACCCTTCGTGCCATGAACACATGATAATGTAAATGAAATTTCACGGCATCACCCTTCGTGCTTTTACTCTCATCCTCACATGATAATGTAAATGATAACATGATAATATAAATGAAATGACATGGCACCACCCTTCGTGCTTTTACTCTTATCCTCACGTAATAAAGTAAATGATAACATGATAATGTAAATTAAATAGTACAGTATCACCCTTCATGCTTTTGCTCTCATCCTCACATGATAATGTATATAAAATCGCACGGCATCACCCTTCGTGCTTTACAATCTTCCTCACATGATAATGTTTCTTTACAATCTTCCTTACATGATAATGTTTATGCAATGGCATGGAATCACCCTTCGTGATGTACACTCTTCCTCACCAAGAACATATATATAAATAACAAGGCATGAATAACATCAAGGAGAGTGTTTAAGTAAATATTCCAAATGAACATCAATCACAGTTTTCAAGCCAATAACAATTCAATAAACCTCAAGTACTTTATGGCTCAAGTATTTCAACAAGTCTCAAAGAAATGATCTTCAACTCAAGTATAGAATCCAATATCTCAAGAATAACGGTCCCAGTGAGGTATTAGTGATTAAGCATAGTGATGATCGAATTTAACATATCACAAGTTTCTTAAAAATTTGTCAAATTTTGATCAACTTATGATTAGCTAAATCTTGTTTTGAAACTTATAATTTCATATTCTTAATAATCTAGACGTCAAGTAAGACATGAAGCAAGAAAGTCATATATTCTACAAGGCACAATTAATCATATAATTTACCCCCAAGTATGATTAACCCTGGAACATGCATATACGCTCGTCACCTCATATATGCATCACCCGCATGTAGAAAACAATGTTAATTAGTAGAAAACATTCCCCCAACAAAGTTAGGCAAGAGACTTATCTCAAACAATCCCAATCAACATTGTAGAAGCACCCCGCTCATATTATCCCCCCGAGCGGCTCGAAACTAGCCAAAGTCAACTCAAGAACATCAAATAATGTCAAAGGAAAACAAAACCAATCCATAAAGGTCGAATCTTTAATCAAAAGTCCAAAGTCAACAAAAGTCAATGTCGGGCTCGCCTTGGATTTCGAATCCAAGCTTACCCGAGCGAAGCTCGAACCAATAAAATCTTACATGAATATTAACCGACTCAATAAAAGTTCGATAGCTCAATAAATTCGCCAAAACATCGCTCTTTGGTGTTCATAACCCAAAAGTCCAACCCACACTAGTTGGATCCCATATCTCCCGAAATACTCCTCCAAAGCTCGCAAAATTCGAGTATGTTGTTCTCCTAACATAAGAGTACAATACTATAAAATGAGAAATAAACACCTCCATTTCATTTTGAATTTTTTAAAATTTAGGACACAACCTAGGTCTTAATTTAAAGAATTAAATAGGGTTTCAATTAAAATCGTGGATTAAATCTTAAACCAAGGGAATGAATCAAAGGTAAATACTTAGGTTATGGTTTAGACCTTACCCCCATGGAAGAAACTTGAAGAACATCCTTGAATTCTCCCAATTCCAAGCTTTCAAGATGAGAAAAACTCCAAGGACATTAATAGCTAAAAATTCCCAGTTGTTCTACCTCATTTTTTGTGCGAAACGATCCATAAACTCAATTTTGATGCCTCTAACGGATTCCTCGTGAAATTAAAGTCAAGTTAGGATTTTGAATCCCTACATTTGACCTTATAATAAAGGAGATATGTTGGTTTTAAAATTTGAAAATAGTGCAGATTTTTAAATACGAATTCAGTAGCAATTTCGTAATTAATTTGAAAAAAATCAGGCAACCCAATTCTTTGTAAAATGACCATAAATTCCTCATACGATATCGAAACTTGATAATTTCACTTTCTATGGTTCCAAAATTACGATACGAATATAATGGTTCAATCAAAAAGGATTTGGAGCTCATTCGATTAATGTGGTACCATTTATGCTTCAAATTTCCTACTTTCACCAAATAGTGCTGAAACTTTCTAGAAACATCCGAATGCAAATCCAGGCATACACCCAAGCCCAAAAATCACTATATGGACCTAATGGAACCATCAAAACTCCGGTCTAAGGCCAAATACACAAAAATCAAACTTGGTCAACCCTTCCAACTTAAAGCTTCTAAAATGAGAATCATTCTTCCAAATTAATTCTGAATCACCCGAAAGCTGAAACTGATGATACACACAAGTCATATTACATCATGTGAAGATACTCAAGACTTTAAATGGTTGAACGGAATGCAAATGTTTAGAACGACCGATGGGTCGTTACACTTTTTCTAATGAAGCAACACCGTGATGACCCAAAGGGGTCATCCCGTATATTCTATTTAATTCTATGTTACGAGGTCGTGAAAACCTTCTTCTATCTCACCTTGATTGGTTTGCGCAGCCCGGGCGTGTAGCAGGGAAGCCTTTATGTGAAAAGCTGATAAAAATGAAAATTTTATATTGGAAATTTTAATAAAGTTGACTTCAGTCAACGTTTTTGGTAAACGGACTCGGACTCGGACCTGTGGTCCCGGAGGGTCCATAAGATAATATGGGACTTAGGTATATGACCGGAATCGAATTCCGAGGTCCTAGGTCCGAGAAATAAATTTTTAAAGAAAATTATTTTCTGAAAAATATAAAGGTTTTTGAAAAAGAAATTTGAGGTGAAACCTGTGATATCGGGCTTGATTTACGATTTCGAAGCCCGGTACAGGTTTGATATGATTTATATGTGTTATATGTGAAATTTGGTAAGAAACGGACTTAGTTTGACGTGATTCGGACCTTAAATGCAAAAGTTAATGTTTATAGAAGTTTGAAGAATTTTCATGGATTTTTAGTTTAATTCATCGTGTTAGTGTTGTTTTATGTGGTTTGAAACCTCGAGCGAGTCCATGTTAGGTTATATGACTTGTGTGTGTTGTTGGACAGGGTCCCGGGGGGGCCTCCGGTACGTTTAGGATGCTCATCGGGTGTATTTAGAACTTGGGAGACAGCTGAACCATTGGTGGTTCTGGTGTCACGCACCTGCGATGGACCTTCCGCAGGTGCGGCGAGGAGATCGCAGGTGCGGAACTTAGCCCAAACTCCCAATACTCGCAGGTGCGGTAGTTTTTCCGCAGGTACAGAGTCGCGGGTGCGGCCATTTGACCGCAGGTGCGACCCTAGACTTTTTAGTGGGTTTTAGCACCTGCGATGGTAGTTCCGCAGGTGCGGGACCGCAAGTGCGGTCGCAGGGGCGCAGGTGTGGAATTGCTGGTAAAAAAAGGGGCAGAACGGAGGGTTTATGTTATTTTCACCATTTTCGAATTGGGGAGGTTGGGAGAGGCGATTTTTGGAGGATTTTGCACCTGGGTAATTTGGGTAAGTGATTTCTATCCATTATAGACTAATTTCCATGTTTCCAATCTTAAATCCAACCTTTAATTTTGAAAATTTTGGTAGAAAATGGGATAAACTTCATAGACTGAATTATTGAGTTTCGATTGGGTATTTGACCTTCGACTTGAGAGATTTTCATATGTTTAGACTCGTGGGTGAATGGGTGTCCGAAAAATATAATTTTTACCCAATTCCGAGACGTGGACCTCGGGAACTTTTTGGGCAATTTTCCTAATTTCGCGTTTTAGCTTCGAATTTATTTGTTAAACTAGTTGCTTGTAGTATTATTTACACGATGCTATTGATTTGAGTAGATTTGGGACATTGGGAGTCGGATACCCGTGGAAAGAACGTGATTTCAAGTTTGTTTTGAGCGGTTGAGGTAAGTATCTTGCCTAACCTTGTGTGGGGGAATTACCCCTTAGGATTTGAGTCTTCTATGTTGATTGTAGTCTGTGTACGCGAGGTGACGAGCGCATGCTCAGACTTATTTGTGGAAATTTGACCCTTTAGGAATCTTAGATCCTTATATTCGTCGAGTATGGACTGTCCTTAGCATGATTTAATTTCCTAATTTCTAGTGTCATCTTTATTTGCTTAAATGTGGAAGTTCTTACTTTTGGATTTACTCATATTGCCTACTTGACTCCTAATTGACTTATCTGAAGGTTTTATTTCCTTTACTGTCATGCTATAACTTCTTAATTGCGTATCTCAAATTTGCAATTATCTTCATCTCAACCTATAATTGTTTTGGTCTTAAATGAAGTTATGATTATTCTCGGTTGCTCTTCCTTAAGTGGAAATTGTTGAACATTCTCGTAACTGCTCAAACTTAAAGGAAATTTAGATAATCTATACCTTTGTGACTTGCCTTATATGGAGATCGAATTTGTGTTGATTTCTTGTGTTCACCCGTGTAATTAGGTGCGGCTGTTACATGCTATTTCCCTTCCTTCTTGAGTGATTCGTAATATGCCTAGCTCTCCTTATTATGTTTATTTCTTGTGAACCAGTTTTGCCTATCTTTTGGTCGAAAGCTCTTGAGTTGATGTATTAATTGTATCTTGAATTGTTGCCACTGTTGTTGTTGTACCTGTTGTGGTGATGCACGAGGTTTCTGTCGTGCCATGTTTACCTGTTGTGGGAACATGTTTATGCACGTGTGGAGAAAAAAGGCGGGCATATACTTTAATATTGCACACGTGGCGTGACAAGGTGGGCTATGTGAGGGATTGTTGTGATACATGTGTTGGCCTGGGGGCATTCCTTATTGTTGATATTGTGTACTGGAACACTTACCGTGTGAGTTCATTCGTGTGGAAATTTATGAGATGAAAATGTACGTGTTGCCCCTTTATTTTCCTTATGTCTATTGGTTTTTGAAATCATGTTAGGAAACCTGCACAAGCATACACGTAGTTAAGTACTATTAATGGATTCAGGACTCCTTGCTGTTGTCAAATATAGATACTCTTGTTATGCTTACCGTATGGGTGGGAATGACCCAATTGGCACGTGAGTCGTCCGGTGCAGTTAGTACTCGAATGAGGGCGCAAGTTGCCAATGTTAGGGTTCGGATATTGGGACCCGTAAATGATGATGTGTCCGAGATTTGGAACCTTGTGGAGATGAATATGAATTTGATGTAGAAGTGGTTGAAGTTGTTGAGTCATTACATTCTCGTGTTGTATATTTACATGTCGGATTCACCGCTGTTCTATTCAGTCTTTGTGTTACTTCATGGTTTCCGCTGATACTTATTGTTTTCCTTCGAGTTCACTATCTTGTTAGCTATATTGCGTAGCCTTTATGTGTACATCATTATTTCACTGATTCCTATGTTGATACATGTTTAGTTTTTATTAGTCCAGTGGGTGTCTTGACTAGTCCTCGTCACTACTTCACTGAGGTTAGTCTTGATACTTACTGGGCACCGCTGTGGTTTGCTCATACTACTCTTCTGCACATTTTTGTGCAGATTCCAGGTTTTCGCATAGCCGGCCGATTGATTGATAGTAGCGCGGTTGCTGTTGTTGAGACTCAAGGTAAAACCTCTTCAGCGTTCGCGGTTTCGGAGTCACCATCTTATATTTTTGTTTGCAATGTTGCACTTATTTCTGAACAGTGGTATTTTTAGGAGTTTTAGTGTAAATTCATAAAAGCTTATGACTTGTACTTCCGGGTTTTGGGAATATAAAATGTGTAAAGAATTATTCATTTCAGAAAAGTATTAAGTTCTATTTATTATTGTTGTTATCCCCGAATATTAGGCGTAACTAGTCCATAAGACTAGGTGTCATCACGATACCCAACAGAGGGAAATTTGGGTCGTGGCAAGTTGGTATCAGAGATCTAGGTTTATAGGTGCTACGAGTCATAAGCGAGTTTAGTAGAGCCTTGCGGACCAGTACGGAGACGTCTGTACTTATCTTCTAGAGGCTACGGGACTATTAGGATAACTTCACTTCCTTCTTTCCTATCGCGCGAGTTCATTGATCTTGAAGTTTGAAACTTATCATTTCATTCTCTCACAGATGGTGAGGATGCGAGTTGCAGATTTTGAGGATGTTACCCCCGGAGCAGATGCTGCCAGGGGCAGAGGTAGAGGCAGAGGTCGACGAGGGCACGTGCCGTAGCTAGAGCACCTGCCAGAGAAGCCGTTGAGGAGCCGCCAACAGTTCCAGTTGGGGGATCGGAGGCGCCTGTAGTTACACCCGGACTTCAGGATACCTTGGCACAGTTCTGGGATGTGATTGGTACCTTAACTCAGGAGATATTGATTCCGAGTGCACCAGCTACTTCACAGGGCGGGGGAGGAGCTCAGACTCCCGTCGCCCACACTCCGGAGCAGCGAGATCAAGTTGGTTAGGTTCCAGGTGTCATGGCAGCACAGCCTGAGATCCCAGTTCCGCCCGTGGTTAGGGCAGCAGCATCTGAGGAGGAACATCTTAGACTCGAGAGGTACAAGAAGTACCACCCTCCTACCTTCAGTGGATTGGCGACAGATGATGCCCAGGGTTTCCTAGATGAGTGTTACCACATTCTTCATACTATGTGTATTGTGGAGACGAGCGGGGTTGCTTTCATTACATTCCAGTTCAGGGGAGCGGCTTACCAGTGGTGGCGGGCATATGAGTTGGGTAGCCCGGCCGAGTCAGCTTCACTTACATGGGATCAGATTTCAGAGATGTTCTTGAGTGATTTTTTACCTTAGTCCCTCCGAGATGCATGACGCGTGGAGTTTGAGCGGCTGTGCCAGGGCACTATGTCAGTATCAGAGTATGCCGTCAGGTTCAATGATTTGGCCAGACATGCACCTACTTTGGTTGCTACACTTAGAGAGCGTGTGGCCTCAAGCGTGATATTCGGTTTAGCATGGCTCGGGAGTTAGATTCGGATATTTCATTTCAGAAAGTGGTAGGGATTGCTTGCAGAGTTGAGGGTATGCTGGATCGTGAGAGAGACGATAGGCAGGACTATGATAGAGGTGTCAGACGAGGTCAGGAGAGAGAGGGCAGAGAGGTGAGGAGGCCTCGTGGGCCGGAGAGATTTACTGGTCCTTATTATGGGGGCAGGGTACGACATGGTAGAGATTTTATGGGTCAGCCAGTTCAGTTTGCATTGCCGGCTTTGCATGGGGTTTCAGGTACTCATGGGTCTCAGAGTACTCGGGCAGCGCAGTTTCCACAGCCACGTCAGCAGAGAGGTTGTTTTGAGTGTGGAGATATCAGTCACAGGATGAGAGATTGTCCCAGGATCCGGAAAGATGTGTTATAGCAGGGCATTCAGGCTAGTAGAGGGCGCCCAAGAGGGGGAGCCCAGCCCGTTGATGTGTTTCGTATAGTAGGCTGGAGGCCGTTGTGCCAGATGTTATAGTACAGGTATGCTTTGTTTTGTTATAGAGGGGCACCGTTTGTATTTCATTATAGCTCTGCTGGTCGGGACGAGTTCTCTCACTGTTGTTTTATTTATGAGTGAGTTTCATGCGTTGCACTCTACTTTTGTGTTTGCTCCTGTTGGGAGATTCTGTGAGTAGTAGCCTATGTCTATTGTTTGTCTCTATTCAGTATTGGGAGATATGAGACCAGTAGTAAATTCCTATTGTCCAGTACGGTAGGTTTGATGTGATTCCTGAGTATTTTGTTTACGAGTTGTGATTTGATACTCCATCGAGATGTGAGATCAGCTAGCGTTATGATTTTTTTCAGCTGAGATGAATTAGTAGAGGAATTTCAATTGGTATGATATAGTTTCGGTATGTGATTCAGAGTTGGGGGTGGGTCCTCGTGATATTTTGTGATCCAATATGTTTGGACCGGGCTGAGTACCGCAGTGAAAATTTTATCAGGATGGCATCCTTGTGATTTGTTCATGTGCTTTAGTTCCTTCCTTGTTATATAGTTGTGTAAGTTATCATTGATAGAGAGTTGTGCCTGTCGGGCTTGTTTGATAGTTTCCTTATGTGCTTCTCCTTTCATATTCATTCATTTTTGTTTTGTGCTCCTTGAGTTTTATCTTGCGGGGTGTGTGCCCGGTGGTGTTAGTTGTGGCTTGGTGATTTGGGTTTCAAGGTTAAGAAGTCTTCATGTTTCTTGCTTTATTATTAGTGTGATGGAGGTTGGGAATATAGTTCTATCGGATATGAGGCTAATTGCCAATGCTGAGTTGATTTCGGGCAGCCATTGCGACCCAAGTGTTATTATGAGCCTATGTGTGATGTGCTATATTGTGTGGTCGTGCCTTATGGATATAGTCATGAGTTAATGCAACTGTTTGAGGCTAATGTTGGATGTGGGCTTAGAATCGGGCATTTTGGAAATAAGTAGAAGGTGAGAAATTGAGGTATGAGGCTTATCGGTAGTAATAGAAAAGCTAAATTGCGGTTGTGGTGATGTTGTCAGTCTTATGTACATTGGGGTGACGTGAGATCACCCACGGGTGTGTGTTGGAAATGCGCAATCATGGATTTGATGAGAATTAAGTGAATCTTAGCACGTTCGAGGACGAACGTTTGATTAAGACGGGGAAATTGTGATGACACAAAAGGGTCATCCCGTATATTCTATCTAATTATGTGTTTCGAGGTCGTAAAAACCTACTTCTATCTCACCTCGATTGGCGTGCGCAGCCCGGGCGTGTAGCCGGGAAGCCTTTATGTGAAAAGCTGATAAAAATGAAAATTTTATATTGGAAATTTGAATAAAGTTGACTTCAATCAACGTTTTTGGTAAACGGACTTGGACCCGTAATTTGACGGCCCCGGAGGGTCCGTAGGAAAATATGAGACTTGGGTGTATGCCTGGAATCGAATTCAGAGGTCCGAGAAATGAATTTTTAAAGAAAATTGGTTTCTAAAAAATATAAAGGTTTTTAAAAATAAAATTTGAGGTGAAACCTGTGATATCGGGCCCGCATTACGATTCTGAAGCCCGGTACAGGTTCGATATGATTTATATGTGTTATTTGTGAAATTTGGTAAGAAACGGACTTAGTTTGACGTGATTCGGACCTTAAATGCAAAAATTAATGTTTATAGAAGTTTGAAGAATTTTCATGGATTTTTAGTTTAATTCATCGTGTTAGTGTTGTTGTATGTGGTTTGAAACCTCGAGCGAGTCCGTGTCAGGTTATATGACTTGTGTGTGGTTGGACGGGGTCCCGGGGGGGAGGGTACGTTTAGGATGCTCATCGGTTGTATTTAGAACTTGGGAGTCAGCTTAACCATTGCTGGTTCAGGTGTCTCGCACCTGCGATGGACCTTCCGCAGGTGCGGACACGCAGGTGCGGCGAGGATCTCGCAGGTGCGGAACTTAGACCAAACCCCCAATCCTCGCAGGTGCGGTAGTTTTTCCGCAGGTGCGGAGCCACGGGTGCGGCCATTTGACCGCAGGTGCGACCCTAGGCTTTTTAGTGGATTTTCGCACCTGCGATGGTAGTTCCGCAGGTGCGGTCCCAGGGGCACAGGTGCAGAATTGTTGGGCAGAAAAGGGCAGAACCAAGGGTTTATGTTATTTTCACCATTTTCGAATTGGGGAGCTCGGGAGAGGTGATTTTTGGAGGCTTTTGCACCTGGGTAATTTGGGTAAGTGATTTCTATCCATTATAGACCAATTTCCACGTTTCCAATCTTAAATCCAGCCTTTAATTTCGAAACTTTTGGGTAGAAAATGGGATAAACTTCATAGACCGAATTATTGATTTTTGATTAGGTTTTTGACCTCCGACTTGAGAGATTTTCATATGTTTAGACTCGTGGGTGAATGGGTGTCCGGAAAATATAATTTTTATCTGATTCCGAGACGTGAGCCCGGAAAACATTTTGGGCAATTTTTCTAATTTCGCGTTTTAGCTTCGAATTTATTTGTTAAACTAGTTGCTTGTAGTATTATTTACATGATGCTATTGATTTGAGTAGATTTGGGACATTGGGAGTCGAATACCCGTGGAAAGAACGTGATTTCAAGTTTGTTTTGAGCGGTTGAGGTAAGTATCTTGCCTAACCTTGTGTGGGGGAATTACCCCTTAAGATTTTAGTCTTCTATGTTGATTGTTGTCCATGTACGCGAGGTGATGAGTGCATGCTCAGACTTATTTGTGGAAAGTAGACCCTTTAGGAATCTTAGATCCTTATATTCGCCGAGTATGGAGTGTCCTTAGCATGATTTAATTTCCTAATTTCTAGTGTCATATTTATTTGCTTAAATGTGGAAGTTCTTACTTTTGGATTTACTCCTATTGCTTACTTGACTCCTAATTGACTTATCTGAAGGTTTTATTTCCTTTACTGCCATGCTATATCTTCTTAACTACGATTCTCAAATTTGCAATTATTTTCATCTCAACCTATAATTGTTTTGGTCTTAAATGAAGTTATGATTATTCTCGGTTGTTTGTCCTTAAGTGGATATTGTTGAATATTCTCGTAACTGCTCAACCTCAAAGGAAATTTAGATATTCTATACCTTCATGACTTGCCTTATATGGAGTTATCAGATTTGTGTTGATTTCTTGTGTTCACCCGTGTAATTAAGTGCGGCTGTTGCATGCTATTTCCCTTCCTTGTTGAGTGATTCGTAATATGCCTATCTCTCCTTATTATGTTTATTTCTCGTGAACTAGTTTTGCATGTCTTGTGGTCGAAGGCTCTTGAGTTGATGTATTAATTGTATCTTGAACTGCTGCATTGTTGTTGTACCTGTTGTGATGATGCACGAGGTTTCTGTCGTGCCGTGTTTACTATTAATTGTATCTTGAACTGATGCATGCGGCGTGATAAGGCGAGATACGATATTGAGTGTTGTGCATGTGGCGTGACAAGGTGGGAACATGTTTATGCACGTGTGGTGAAACAAGGGGGGCATATACTTTAATATTGCACACATGGCGTGACAAGGTGGACTATGTCAGGGATTGTTGTGATACTTGTGTTGGCCTGGGGGCATTCCTTGTTGTTGATATTGTGTACCGGAACACTTACCGTGTGAGTTCATTCGTGCGGAAATTTATGAGATGAAAATGTACGTGTTGCCCCTTTGTTTTCCTTATGTCTATTGGTTGTTGAAATCATGTTAGGACACCTGCACAAGTAAACACGTAGTTAAGTACTATTAATGGATTCAGGACTCCTTGTTGTTGTCAAATATAGATACTCTTGTTGTGCTTACCGTATGGGTGGGAATGACCCAATTGGCACGTGAGTCGTCCGTGCAGTTAGTACTCGAATGAGGGCGCAAGTTGCCAATGTTAGGGTTCGGATATTAGGACCCGTAAATGATGATTTGTCCGAGGTTCGGAACCTCGTGGAGATGACTATCAATTTGATGTAGAAGTGGTTGAAGTTGTTGAGCCATTACATGCTCGTGTTGTATATTTACATGTCGGATTTGTCGGTGTTCTATTCAGTATTTGTGTTACTTCATGGTTTCCACTGATACTTATTGTTTTCCTTCGAATTCACTATCTTGTTAGCTATATTGCGTAGCCTTTATGTGTACATCATTATTTCCCTGATTCCTATATTGATACTTGTTCAGTTTTTATTAGACCAGTGGGTGTCTTGACTAGTCCTCATCACTACTTCACCGGTGTTAGTCTTGATACTTACTGGGCACTGCTGTGGTGTGCTCATACTACTTTTCTGCATATTTTTGTGCAGATTCCAGGTTTTCGCATAGCCGACCGATTGATTAATTGTTGCGCGGTTGCTGTTGTGGAGACTCAAGGTAAAACCGCTTCAGCGTTCGTGGTTTCGGAGTCACCATCTTATATTTTTGTTTGCACTGTTGCACTTATTTCTGAACAGTGGTATTTTTAGGAGTTTTAGTGTAAATTCTTAAAAGCTTATGACTTGTACTTCCGGGTTTTGGGAATATAAAATGTGTAAAGAATTATTCATTTCAGAATAGTATTAGATTCTATTTATTATTGTTGTTATCCCTGAATATTAGGCTTACCTAGTCCTTAAGACTAGGTGCCATCACGATACCCCACGGAGGGAAATTTGGGTCGTGACACACTACCCTCAGAATACAAGACCTCAATGCCCAAGAAATAGTTAAGTTGGCCTAAATCCTTAATTTTGAATTGATCATGGAGGAAAGTTTTCATAGTAGAATATTCACGCAAATCGGTCTCAGTGATGATAATGTCATCAATACAAACCACTAGGATGACCAATGCATTACCAGAACCTTTAGTAAAAAGGTATTAGTCATTTAAGGAATTCATATACCCTCTAGAAGACAATGATTGTGACAACTTGGCATACCACTTCCTTGAAGATTGGTTCAAACCATATAAAGATTTTTTTTTATCTTGCAACCAGAGAAGTAGTGGGAGAAGGAGATGGAACTTATTGTGAACCAGCAGAAATAGAAAGACCAGGTGGATTTTTATGAATACTTCCTCATCTAAGTTCCCATGCAAGAAGGCATCATTAACATCTAGCTAAAATAATGTCCATTTCCTTTTAAAAGCTACAATAGTTAAAGTTTTAACAGTAGACATTTTAACTACAAGTGAAATGTTTCATGAAAATCTATGCCCTTAACTTGTGTATCACCCCTCACCAGAAGTTTAGCTTTATATCTTCTATGCTCCCATCAACTTTGTATTAATTTTGTATACCCATTTGTAGCCAATTGGCTTTTTGCCTTTGGGTAACTCAACTACATCCCAATCCCCATTAGCTTCCAATGACTTAATCTCTTTTCTAATAGATACCTGCCACTCAGGGACAATTGCTGCCTGAGAATAAGTATTGGGCTCAAATACAAGATGTTCACTAGAAGTAGAAACAACAGTTGAATTTGCAAACCTGAAGCAATGTGATGGTAGGGTGCAGACATAATTCTGCATGTGAGAAGAAAGATTATGAGTTCTGGAGGATCTCCTTAATGGAGGGGATTCAGAATCAGAGATAATAGATGATGAACCAGGAGAAGAAAGGGAACCAGTGGAAGAAGGAGAAGTGTTCACATGTACCTCATAATCAAGATAGTTAGATGGAAAGGAGTTGTGAAATCCAGAATGTACATCTGGTGGATCAGTGGAGAAGTAATCGGGGATTGAAGAGGGACTCTACTTAGCATAGTGATCGAAACGATCATAAAATGGTAAATTGGACATGGTAGGAGTAACAGAGCCAGATTGAACAAAAGGGAATATATGTTCATAAAATACAACATCTCTAGAGATAAAGTAGGTTTTGTTTTGTAATCATACAACTTATAGGATTTTTTCCAAAAGGATATCCAAGAAACACACATGGAACAACTCTAGGTTGCAGTTTATCTCTATGAAGTTTTGGAACAGTAGAGTAACACAAACATCCAAAAGCTCTATGATTGGAATATGTTAGGAGTTTGTTATATAAGATCTCATAAGGACTTTTGTCCTTTAATAGACTAGAAGGAAAGATATTTATCAAGTATGTTCCAGTTAGTATGTAATCTCCCCAGAATCCAAGAGGGAGACTAGATTGAAAGATAAGGGCTCTTGCAGTTTTCAGAAGATGTATGTGTTTTCTTTATACAACTTCATTTTGTTGTGGAGTATGAGAACATGTTGTCTGATGAAATATCCCTTTTTAGAGAAGAATTTGGACCCAATAATGTTTGATCCCAACTCTAAGGGATTGTCAATTCTTACATTTTGAACCTTTAATTAAAATTGGGTTTCAGCCATGGCAATGAAATCTTTTAAAAGGTAAAAGGCATTACTTTTGGCTCCCATTAGATGAGTCCAAGTGGCTCTTTAAAAGCCATCAACAATTGTTATAAAATATTTGGATAGTAGATGTTGATGAAGAGATTTCTTGAGGAATATCACTGATGTATAGACTTGTGCTGAGACTGAAAATTCATAGTACCTTTCTGAGAAGGTGATTATGATATAAAGTGCTCTATAGGTGATGTTATTTGGCTGATAAATGGTAATATTTACAATGTTACCAAAAAAAATATTTGGGGTCATTATATGTATGTAAGTGATATGGTCCCCAAGTATTAATGTGTATTAACTGAAAAGGTTTTTTGGTTTGTATACTACTATCAAGAAATGGTAATCTAGTTTGCCAGGCTAGTGGATATATTGGGAAAGAAAAAGATTGCTTAGAAGATAATTGTGACCCAAGCATAGAAATATGCTTCATTCTAAAGAAAGGGATATGCCCAAGTCTATAATGCCAAACCACATCTATTTTATTGATGCTATTCAGATTTGCATCAGTATTTACATGTGTCTCATCGGAAACAACAACATTTACATTTGTACATTCTTTACATTTTCATATATCTCAAGAAAAGCACAGACAATGGAAACAATATGAGAATTAACAGTACAAGAAGAGCAGGATGTGGTGCTGGCAGAAGCAACAGGATGTAAGAGAATCTTGTAAAGGTTGTAGTCAAAGAAGGAGCATGTATAGCACAATGAGTTCAGGTAAACAGAACAATCCCATTGTATTGATATAACAACTTATGAACAGAGATGAGATTATATTGAAAAGAAGGAGCATAAAGAACATGATGAATTATGAAATTTGGAAACAAAGTCAAAGATCCTACTAAGTGAACCTTGGCCTCGTAACCATTTGGAGGGAAACTAGACAAGGAACTGGTAATGTTTGTAGATTAAAGAGTAAGTCTTTATGTGAAGTCATGTGATCAGAGGCTCCAGAGTTTATAATCCAAATAATACTATCTACTTGTGAAAGCATCCATGACTTGAGCAAAACACTTTCTGATCAAAGCTTACCAGCAAAGTTAGCAGAAGCCATAAGAGTGAGAGTAGAGGAGGAGTCAGCAGAAAGATGGGACTGTTTTAGTAACATCATCAGCTGGGAGAATTGATCTTGTGTCAGACCAGGAACCATTGAAATATTACTTGACTCAAAAGGCTTGACAGACTTAGGACCCTATGTAGGAACCACAGTAGCAGTAGGTCTAGGAGAATTCACTTCAACATGTGTTGCAGTCTTTCTACTGCCAGGCACCTTTATGAACTTGAAATTAGTAGGATACCCATGCAGTTTATAGAACGTATCAATGGTGTGACCTATCTTCTTACAGTATTTGCAGATAGGGGATTTCTGAACATCAAAATTAACTCTGGAAGAAAACCTCTGTTTAGACACCCCCAACATTGAAAGAAGCAGATATAGGGAGAAAATGAGGAGAAGTAGAGACCTGCCTTTGCTTCTCATCTGAAAACAATATACTATAAACAGTACTCACAGAAGGAAATGGTTTAATAATGAATATGTTCCTTCTAGTCTGTACATGTGTATCATTAAGACTCATCAAAAATTGATACACCTTTGGACATCATCATCCATCTGATAGTCCGATTTAAGACCATAGTTGCTGCAAGACCTAACTCTATTAATTGGCAAGATATCAATATCATCCCACAAATGCTTGATCTTATTAAAATAGGAGGCAATATCAAGTGAACCTTGTGAGATGTGACCTAGTTCTTTCTTAAGCTCAAACACTCTTCCAGCATCTGTTGACCATATGTTTCCTCCAACTCACACCAAATATCTTTAGCAAGTTCAGAGTACTCAACACTACGAGCAATGTCTTTGGAAGGGGAGTTAGTTAACCATGAGACGACTAAATCATTACACCACTGCCACTGTCTCGCCAAGGGAGAACTGTCAGGAGGTTTTACTGAGGATCCATTAATGAAATCCAACTTATTTCTAACAGACAAAGCCACAAGGATAGTTCGTCTCCAACTCCCATATCAAGTACCATCATAAAGGACAGAAACTAATGAGGACCCCAACGCATCAGACGGATGTACATAGATGGGATGTTAAGGGTGGGTATAATCATCTTCATGAAATGCAGAACGAGAGGTTGTAGGGAGAGAAGTAGGAAGCATAGATGGGGAATTATTATCATCCGGCATTTTGTACACAATTAGCACAGAATGCTACACATGCAATCTAAAAAAAAGAGATATGTAGGATTACCAATTTCCTTCGCAACCGGAAGGAACAATGCCCTTCTATAGAAGAGTGAATGACGAAGACGCCAACGAACCCTAGCTGAATGTACAACTGCAGAAATCACCAAAACCCTAGGCAGAAAGATGGGACTGTTTTAGTAACATCATCAGCTGGGAGAATTGATCTTGTGTCAGATCAGGAACCATTGAAATATTACCTGACTCAAAAGGCTTGACAGACTTAGGACCCTATGTAGGAACCACAGTAGCAGTAGGTCTAGGAGAATTCACTTCAACATGTGTTGCAGTCTTTCTACTGCCAGGCCCCTTTGTGAACTTGAAATTAGTAGGATACCCATGCAGTTTATAGAACGTATCAATGGTGTGACCTGTCTTCTTACAGTATTTGCAGATAGGGGATTTCTGAACATCAAAATTAACTCTGGAAGAAAACCTCTGTTTAGACACCCCCAACATTGAAAGAAGCAGATATAGGGAGAAAATGAGGAGAAGTAGAGACCTGCCTTTGCTTCTCATCTGAAAACAATATACTATAAACAGTACTCACAGAAGGAAATGGTTTAATAATGAATATGTTCCTTCTAGTTTGTACATGTGTATCATTAAGACTCATCAAAAATTGATACACCTTTGGACATCATCATCCATCTGATAGTCCGATTTAAGACCATAGTTGCTGCAAGACCTAACTCTATTAATTGGCAAGATATCAATATCATCCCACAAATGCTTGATCTTATTAAAATAGGAGGCAATATCAAGTGAACCTTGTGAGATGTGACCTATTTCTTTCTTAAGCTCAAACACTCTTGCAGCATCTGCTGACCATATCTTTCCTCCAACTCACACCAAATATCTTTAGCAAGTTCAGAGTACTCAACACTACGAGCAATGTCTTTGGAAGGGGAGTTAGTTAACCATGAGACGACTAAATCATTACACCACTGCCACTGTCTCGCCAAGGGAGAACTGTCAGGAGGTTTTACTGAGGATCCATTAATGAAATCCAACTTATTTCTAACAGACAAAGCCACAAGGATAGTTCGTCTCCAACTCCCATATCAAGTACCATCATAAAGGACAGAAACTAATGAGGACCCCAACGCATCAGACAGATGTACATAGATGGGATGTTAAGGGTGGGTATATTCATCTTCATGAAATGCAGAACGAGAGGTTGTAGGGCGAGAAGTAGGAAGCATAGATGGGGAATTATTATCATCCGGCATTTTGTACACAATTAGCACAGAATGCTACACATGCAATCTAAAAAAAAAGAGATATGTAGGATTACCAATTTCCTTCGCAACCGAAAGGAACAATGCCCTTCTATAGAAGAGTGAATGACGAAGACGCCAACGAACCCTAGCTGAATGTACAACTGGAGAAATCACCAAAACCCTAGGCCGATGAAACTCCACAGAAACACCGAATAAGTTTGGTTAATCAGCAACTCTAGCAAACACCAGCAGGAAACACACTAATTTCGACGCCACTAAGGAGAATTTCGTCAGAAATCATCAAAGAAACGGATGATAGCGGAACAACCAAAACTCCGGTGAAATTACACAAGGGTAACATATGATACCATGATAAAGTTTGGATTGAGCATGAATCGATGAAAATTTATCTAGGGTTATCGTGGGTCATTGAGAGAGAAAGGAAGCTTCTAGCCTTTTGTTAAAATGAACAAATGAAATATATGTCTCAATAGAATAGCAACCGACCATGTGAAATGGGCCAACCCAGTTTATATAAAACCCATCTAACTAGGTAAAGTAATGAATAAATACAAGAGTGGGCTTCTGGGTTCAAAGTAAAAGAAGAAAGCAAAAGTAAGAGCCCCAAATCGCTAAATAACAGCAAAGATTGCACGGGGCGCCTTATTTGGTCGCTCCCATTTAACCTATACCCGTATTTTTAAAATTATTTAACATATACCCTAATTTTTACAACTTCAGGCGCCTCCTTCTTCCTGCTACCCGTGAGCTCCTTTCTTCCTCCTTTCTTCTTCCAGTGTTTAATCGTATGTTTAAGGAGTTTGGATTAATATGACACTTGACAATAAAACTTCAGCTTATTTAGTGCTGAAGTTTTTACAAATGAACTAAATAACTTCAGCATCTTCTACTAATGTTTTTTAAGAAAGCTTTATGACAAAACTAATGAAATTTTTACAAATGAACTAAATAACTTCAGCATCTTCTGCTGACGTTTTTTGAAAAATCTTTATGACAAAACTAATGAATCCAGGACAAAACTTCAGCTTATTTAGTGTTGAAGTTTTTGCAAATGAACTAAAAAATTTCAGCATCTTCTGCTGAAGTTTTTAAAAAAGTTTTACAATAAAATTATTGAATCCAGGACAAAACTTCAGCTAAAACATGTTGAAGTTCAACAAATAGAGAACAAAACTTCAGCTAGTAGAATGCTTAAGTACAACCGTCTACTAGAATGCTGAAGTTTGCGTGATTGTCTTTGCTACTTCAGGCTCGTATGCCTGAAGTTTATGCGAAAAGTGGGTACACTTGTATTTTTTTTTTGCAAAGCGGGTATAAGTTAAAACGTGATCTAAAAAACGGGTATAGATGCAAATCCCCTAAATAACAACAAATTACGGGACGGGGGGGAGCGCAAAAACTACCTTTATAATACTAACTTATATACTAAATTGAATACAACATCCTACTTGATCAAACTGGCCCGTATAGCAATATAGCATCTTCTTTTTAAGGAGGAAATAGAAGAGAATAATCCACATCATTATTTCTCCTAACTTTCGAGGGAAAAAGAGATATGTAGAAGAATATAAGAAGACCAAAGAAATTAAAAGCATAATCAGTTTTAGAAAACTTCTTCTTTTCATAAACAAGTTACCAAAAGTGAAAAAATAATCAATATAATATTGAGTATTAATTGAAACCCTTATACAAAATTAGAGAAAATGACAAAAATCATCCCTTATTTTTAGGAGTAGGTTTATGATAGTTCCTTAAATATGCGCTTGCCGTTTTTAGTCCTTTTAAGTATTCAAAAACTTATCAATTTTGGTCTCCGTCTACTTTTAACCAAGCAACGTTAGTTTATTTTAACAATATGCTCTAACATCAAAACATAAAATAATTTAGAGCTTTGTCTTTTATTTCTCTCTCCCCGTTTCATTTTTATCTTATCTGAGCAGTGGGTGGCGGCGAAGGCAGCGACGGAGAACGGGAACCAGTGGAGTTAGGGATAGAACTACTGCCCTATTTCTTGTACGGTTTATGGCGGCCGATAACATCTCTTTCTCGTCGGTCCAACCCATTTTTCATAACCCATTTTCCCTGCTTTACTGCGATGAAGATTGTCCGCTAACTGAGCCTTTCATTAAATTGGCAATGAAGGCAGTGCGGACTTCCCCACAAAAATTTAATAATCTCTTTCTACGTGTTGTTTGATCTAGTTAATACTTTTTCTTGAAGCAACGTAGCTATTGGATGCCATGATGATAGAATTCTCTGCGCCTTGGCTCTGTGCTAGCACCAGAACTGGATATTGAATTTGAAGTTTTGGCAGATGCAAATCATGGCTAAAGTCTGTCCGAGATAAGGGCCTCCGATCGCGATGTAGATTAAAAGTTGTTCAGCTGAATAATAAATATTGCAGTTGTCTCTCTCAATGTGTAGTAGTATTTTGTGGTTTGCTTTAGATTATTAGTTGAAAGTCAAGCAAGGATAATAGTCTTTTCTACTTAATTGCACGGATAATATCTGTTGTACTTAATTATGTAATGGAAGTGTTACAACGGTTGACTATTTTGTATTTTATTTATTCTGAGTGCATTTGCCCTTGGTCATCATTTTATTTGAGTTTTTGTGATATGCTAAGCAAGTGGAATGCTAATAAATAATCATGAAACTGCAGAAAATATTGCTGTAAAATAAGGAACACATTGAGCCAGAAATATAATGTCATTTTCATGTTAATAAGTAGTCATTACATCAATGAAACTGCACAAAATTGCAAAAAAAGAAGCATAAAACTGGAAAAATCAGCATAAAATTGCAGAAAACAGCAACCAAACTGCAGCATAATTCAGCAACTGAACTGCACAAAAAATGAGCACCACACTGCACCAGAACTAGCACCAAACTATGTCAAAAATCAGCAACTGAACTACACAAAAAAAGAGCACCACACTGCACCAGAACCAGCACCAAACTATGTCAAAAATCAGCAATTGAACTACACAAAAAATGAGCGCCGCACTGCACCAGAACCAGCACCAAACCACGCCAAAAATCAGCAACTAATCTGCAAAATCTGCAGTAAACTGGAGCACTTCACTTTGTTGAGTTGAGAGCATATTAGCTTGGGCCTCAGGAACTCTTCGAACCTAGACAAATAAATAATATCATTATACAATTTGAACATAATTATTTGAGTGTAATATTCTATAAATTAAACAAGAAATTACTGGTAGTTTTGTTGGAGGACATGGTGAAGATAATTCCCTGAATTGCTGAGTAACATTCTGAGAATCAATCTGCCCCACATTATACTTGCAAGTCCTTTTGTTATGTCCAAAATCGGTGGAACTAAGTCATAAGCTCTACACGAGTACACTGTAAAATCCTTAGTACAACACTGTCTAGACAAGGAATAGATATTAGTAAAATAAGGACAGAAAATAAATATGGTCTATTGAAATATTGAAACTAAATATTAACCATAACTCATATAGTCTATATAAAGAAAATCATCCAATTTCGTTCATGACCCTCAAATCAATGATTTACCATTTCTCAATTTAGGGGCTCAAAATTTCAATTTCTACAATCCAAACACTGATAAACATAATAGTCAACGGAAATAGAAAAACATAAAAATAAAGGTCAGATATTTACCCCCTTGTTGAGAAGAGAACAACGTCACGAAAAGCACCTCAAACCGAGATCTAGAACTCAAGATATGCCCATAATACTAAAATTCTCGGTTTAAAACACTGTCTGGGCGATTTTTCTTCGTCGTGTTCGCGAAGAGCAATTCTTCGCATTGACGGTCAACCCAAACTTCTTTCTTCGCGTTCGCGGGACCTCCCCCGCGTTCGCGAAGAACAAAGTCCGCACCAGAAACCAGCAATCTTTCCCGGCACGGAAATGGGCGTAACTCTCTCATACGACATCGGAATCCGGTAATTCTTATTACTATGACTTCATAATTATGATACAGATATAATGGTTCGATCCAATCACAAATCAAAAGTGTTTGCTCAATATGGTACCCTTTATGTCCAAAGAAACGACGTTGAAACATCAAATATGAGCACAATACAACTCAAACATATCTGAAACACACTCGAGGCCCCTGGGGACCCCGTCCAATCACACCGACCCTCTCCAAAACATAACACGGACCTGATCGAGGCCTCAAATTATACCAAATAACATCAAAATTACGAATTGCGCATCGATTCAAGCCTAATGAACTATTGAGCTTCTAACTTCCACATCTGATGCTGAAACCCATCAAATCACATCCGATTGACCTCAATTTTTGCACACAAGTCACATTTGACATTACGGACCTACTCCAACTTCCGAAATTGAAATTCAACCCTGATATCAAAAAGTCCACTCCCGGCCAAACTTCCAAAAACCTCCAACTTCCAACTTTCGCCACATGACCCTAAAATGACCTACGGACCTCCAAATCCACATCTGGAGACGCTCCTAAGACCAGAATCATCATACGGAGCTATTCCCAGGCCCAGAATTCCAAACGAACATCGATAAGATTAAAATACACTTCAACCAAAATTTATGAATTCTTCAAAAATGCCAACTTTCCACAATAAGCGCCAAACCAGGTCATAAAAAACCCCATCCGGACATACTCCCAAGTCCAAAATATCATATGAACCTGTTGGAACCTTCAAATCCTGATTTCGAGGTTGTTTACTCAAAAGTCAAACCATAGTCAATTCCTCCAACTTAAAGCTTCCGAAATTAGAATTTTCTTTCCAAATCAACTTCGAACTTCACGAAATTCAATTCCGATCACATGTACAAGTCATAATACTTGAAGTGAAGTTACTCAAGGCCTCAAACCGCCGAACGACGTGCTAGAGCTCAAAATGACCGATCGGATCGTTATATTCTCTCCCACTTAAACATACGTTCGTCCTCGAACGTGCTAAGAACTGCTGCAGAGTTGTCTGAAATCATTGTTTAACATCTCGTGCACCTACCTGTGCCACCACAACCTAGTTGAGCACATTAGCTCGAGCTAGAATGAAGATCCTTCTTGCTGCCTTAGCTAGCAAGCTTTAGAGACGAATTCAAACATCCAGAGTTTCTCCTCGATACCAGATTCTAACACACGAACACCGTATTAATCACCAGACACTGGACCAAATGTGACCATGCTCCTCTGCTGAAATCACACCATGCACCATATAACTCATTTGCCCAAGGAAATCTCCCCTAAGCACAACGACAGAAATTTCTACTAACCCGAAGCCCGTAGAATACCTCATAACATATATAAGCCATGTTCCGTCTCTCGCAATATCTCCACGATGGAAAAACATTTGTAGAAACTCATAACCATCTGCCGAATCACAAATCATGAAGTCTCTCCTCCTGACAAGAAGCATTACTTCATTCTGAACTAGACAACGATATTTGCTCTTTAATATATCTTATATAAATCTGATCGCACTGATCACAGGTCCAATAATCTCGTCTCACCCAGTACAAGTTGCTCATGCAATAAGCCACCTCAGACACTGCCAAAAGTCTCATATAATGCCACAATGTGCCAACAATCTACAAACTCGAATGTGATACATAAGGAAAAATGAACTCTGGAAAGAACTACTCAACCCAGGTAACTAATTAAACAACTGAAAAGATGTTATGAACCTTCCTCAGAATATGATAAATAAAACACAAAAGAATAGATATAGGGAAATGTACTCAACATCACACTGTTGCGGCGTGCAACCTGATCTACACATGATAACGTTGTGGCGTGCAACCCGATCTAACCATGATACCCGTAGCGGCGTGCACCCGATCCAAACATAATAATCTATAAAGAAATACATACCGAGCCAGAATGCTCATACCTACGAAATACCCCAATGTCTACCACAAGCATAAGAAGTGTATAATATCATCCTTGGGGAGACAGATAGCGCCATATGTTATAAAACTAAAGCACAACTAAGGTGAAATAAATGACTTGTATATCGAGAGCCATTCTGCTCTCACAATACCACAAACTACATGGGATCTTGATACGAGTGTGAATAATCATACCGTCTCACAACCCACATGAAACAATAGAGATTACATGGAATAGCTGACGACAGAAATAACATCCAAGGCCCGAAGACCCCTCTGTAAGCAACGTTATGCTGAAATGAACATATTTGTCTTGATATAGAGTGCACATTCACATCTAGATCCATCCACGAACCTCAAGCCAATTCTGACCGTACTGCACTGGGCTAATAACCTTCCGAGGATCCACAACAACACTATTCATGACACATAAGAACAGTTGTAACAAACTTCCATAGTTCACAACCAAATGAATAGAGCGCCTTCCAGGCCTAAGCTCTCACACTAGCGATAGTACCATAATCTCCATACTTGGTTTCAATCTTCAATCAATAAAGTGACTACATGTCACACCTATATAATCTTCCCGTGGGATACGCTCCCACGACCTTCCGCACCAGGAAACAAAGTCTGCACATCCATACCACCGGCCATACAATGTTGTAAAGAGAATCGAGAATCCGTAAATTAGTACACAAAGCCTCTTACACAGGACACTGATCTCAGGTAACGCTAAAGACAATATCGGCTTACTCTAAACATCTGAATTCTTTCCTGCTCATCCAATCTCGTAACATTCTTGTCTACACCGAACCACAACCTTGATCCTCGACTTCCAATTCCCATGTCGATCACTGCACCTAACATGCCAATACACGAGAGTACAAGAATTCCATCATAACTCATGAACCACTAATAGAATAAACACTCCATCATATAGAAACCTTTCACTTAACTAATTTCAGGAGAACCATTGCAACACGCGACTGAATTCTCATAACTACAGAAAATACAATCCTCAAGTAGTGGTCTAAACCACCATAACTCTTTCGGGATCCATCAACACATAACAGGCCATTATAAACGAATACCTCCAAATAAATCAAATTATGTCGGTCAACAAGCCTCGTACGTACCGCCACAAATCACCTGCATACCTTAACACTCTTAAGAAACTAATCATTGCCACCATCATGTCGATTCAACCATTGCTAATCGAACCAACTTCTTCTAATTTACTCTGGACTTTCCTTAGAAATAATAATAGCTCCATTCAAAATATGATGAACCCAATCTGCACTCATCCTGAGTGACCCTATTTCACGAGACCACGTTGCCTCAAAAC
Organism: Nicotiana paniculata; assembly: GCA_005239505.1. Classification (NCBI taxonomy): domain Eukaryota; kingdom Viridiplantae; phylum Streptophyta; class Magnoliopsida; order Solanales; family Solanaceae; genus Nicotiana; species Nicotiana paniculata. Next base: position 25,097 of record ML329022.1, read on the forward strand.
CCACGAACTAACTCATACCCTCCTTATGCGCATATTCGCATCTTCAACTGGTACACCCATTCTGATAATTCCTCTATGAATCCAAAGTTATTTTCTCCCATTCTTCCAATGCTACACCACAGACCGATGATAACATAGAATACTCCAAGCCCCTTTCATAATTCACTACAAAATCTCGATACTTAACCATACCATGGACTCGAAATCCTTAGGCACCGCACTTTAATTTTGAACCTACTAGGACAATTGTTGAGAGTCACCCACTCTGACTTGTTCCCGAATATAATCAAGCTCCAAGGTCATTCTAGCACATGAACATCCTCTCAACGAAGTAACCGACTGAATTCATTTCCTTGTACATCACATCCACACGAGCATAGACTCTGAGTCTTCCCAAAACCTGAACATGAACCGATAAGGTCAAATATAGCACAAATTCCTAAAATCCTTTGCTCAAATTACCATTGATGTTTTATTTCCTTAGTCGTAATAGCCCACCAATACACTGATAACTAGAAACCGCACAAGTAGACAACCAAGCAAACCAATCATAGACAGTGGGGATCTCCCACTTAGCTTGAAGTTACAATTACATAACCCTGGGACCCACCAAGATTCCTTATTCCCCATTTACATTAGCTAAAAGTCCAACAATGCATTCCAAACTCGAAGTCATCTTGTATTACACCCTATGTTTTCGTACGTGAGAGTACGTCATAAGTCAATTGATGTAATCTGAGAAACAAGATTATATTTGGAAGAATATAAAGTAAGTTAATCATGTTACCTTGGAGGTTACAAATATTTAAGATCATGAATAACGAGTACCAAGAGAGCTGGAAATCTTAGAAGCTAAACCAATTGAAGAAAATAAGTTTCGTCGAAAGTCGACGAGTTTGGAATGTTATAACATGTAATTTAGGGTGGGACTACGGTTCTTAACATGATAAGTAGTTTATGCTTTGAGTTATTTTTGTCGTATGATAGTCGTGTGCTACGTTTTGAAGTCAAGCAATTTGTGGAACAAAAGTTCGCAAAGGTCTTCACAAGTTATATTCATAATATGCTGAAAATTATATCAAATGTAGCTGAGATTTTATCCCAATATACTTAGAATTACGGGATGATCTACCTACCAAATTGAATATCTACGAGTCTAATTTTCAACAGATTAAACTGTTTACTGATACAATATTGGAGGAGAGATATTTACATTTTCGTGAGACTGCGCAGATTGGTAGGTGACAAGTATGTGCATCACCTACTTGCCAAAAGGGGAGGCCTCAATTAAAAGCTCCAAAGTCGACCAAGAGGGGACTTTAAAGGTATTACCAACTCATTTATTTCACCCATATTTCAAACAAAGAAAACTAAGTTGAAGCCCTGCAACTCCTCCCCAAAAATCCCACACAAACCCTAGGTTATTTTGGGTGTTACGACATGATTCTAGTGCCGAAAGCCCGGACAGCTTGCTAGTTTCTCTTTCTCCTTCTTGTAGCTGCGTTGGGGGACTGATTTTGGATGAAGAAGGGATTGTTTTTGTTGGTTCTACTCATTCCAAGGTAAATTTATTCTTCTCCTTCCATTAACTAGGCTTGTACGAATTGTAACTCGATCGTAAAGACTAGACCTAGCGAGTTTCGAACGAGTGGTCTGTTGTTTGTTGTTGCGTTGCTGCTGGTTGGTTGTAACTTATTTTTAAGATGAATTCATGGCTGGTTTATAGAATAATATGATTAATTATTTATTGTTGGTTGTGTTGCTCAATTTGAAATAAAATACAAGTCGAAACGTGTTTTAGTAAACTGATAAATCAATTAGAGTTGCTGAACTTGTAGGGACTGTTTTGTGGTTCTGTTGGGTTTTCTATTTTTATTATTTTGGAGTTTTTGGAGGATAAAATGTGTGGAGAAACACCACATAATGATGCAATGGTTGGCTGGTCATTCGTCGTTACATTTTTAAGGTTGTTTGACACTACTTTGGTTGTCATTTTATGTATGACGTGATTAGGGTGTGTGGGCTGTTTTGTGGTATATTGTCATGGAGATAAGGTTGGAAAATGATGCATGCATGTTGTTATTGCTTTGTTATTTTTGTTGTTTGGGATGTTTTGTGGCTTTTGGCGACATATGGGATGCAGTAAAAATAAGGGAGGTGTTGTCTGTTTTCTTGTAGAATACTGGTTTTGAATATGAGAGTTACAATGCTTATATGATGACGACGAAGTCAGGTTCTCATTGTAGACGTAAGAAGATCATATTGAGCTTTGTTGACGATTGAAGAGAAGATTGCAAAGGTATGTTAAGGCTCTTCCTTCATTCTTTTGGCATGATCTAAAGTTAAACGAACATAAACGATACGCTATTTCATAATGAATCTACTCCTAGCAACTAAGGTGGTCAATGTTGTTCTTTGCTTACAAATTTATTCTAAGAAAGCATGTATAATCCTTGAGTCCTAGTGAAGTTCACATTCATGGTATGATGTCTATAGTATTAATAGAAGGTGCAACTATCTTACGTCACTCCAAAAGGTTTAGAGCGTGATTCCATGAGTTCAACATGTATTATATATAGTATCTATTTTACTATATATAATAAAATAGTATCTATTTTACAATAGGGGTCGGGTACGACCCCTATTGTGCAACCACTGACCAGTTGGGTTTACCGAGTTCCACGTGGCCGGGTATGATTCTACCGAACCTTATGATGGCCGGGTATGTTTTTACCGAGCCCTCTACGAGGCCAGGTATGATATAATGATGATGATGCCCAGGAGGATGTTTTTAAAAGATTATATATATATATATATATATATATATATATATATATATATATATATATATATCCCGCATTTCATATCACCATCTCTCATAGGCACTCAAATGCTACAGGTTGTATCTCCTACGTCTCTTTACATTACTTTTCTTAGTTATGTTATTCTGCCTTACATACTCAGTACTTTATTTGTACTAACGTCCCTTTTGCTTGGGGATTCTGTGTTTCATGCTCGTAGGTCCTGATAGACAGGTTGACAGTCCTCCTAGTAGGCTATTGGCTCAGCGAAAGGTGTTGCTTCACTCAACTTGCTCTGGAGTTGCCTATTTGGTCAGTATGATTGGGACATGCATTGACTGGTATGGCGGGGCCCTGTCCCGACCTTTTTGATGTTTATGTACTCTTAGAGGCTTGTAGACAAATGTCAAGTATATGGATACTTGTATGTCCTTGTCGGCCTATGTTTTGAGTTTACAAATGATCATGTCAGCCTTATAGGAGCGTACATCACATGTATACATTACTATATCATGTTAGGTTGTCATATGTCTAGCATTCCCTTATGTTTTATTTCGATTATGTCATGATGACCATTTTGGCACATTTACCCGTGATAGTATGATAAGAAAGATATGTTATGTTGGTACTCAGTTGATTAAGGCACCGGGTGCCCGTCGTGGCCCATAGGTTGGGTCGTGCCAAAAGTGGTATTAGATCAGTTCTGTCCTAGGGATGTCTACAAGCCGTGTCTAGTAGAGTCTTGTTTATGGGTGTGTTGTGCACCACACTTGTAAGCAGGAGGCTACAGGGCATTTAGGACTTTCACTCTTTCTTCTTACTCTAGATCGTGTGGTAGAGCTCAGTCGAAGAACTCAATTTCCTAAATTCTATCTTATTCATAATAAGATGATGCCAACATCTAGAAAGACGATTGGTAAGAGGTTGCATATGGCTGTGAATGAGTTGAGTCAGAGGAACTCGATTTTGCACAATGCTTATGATGAGTAAATATAAGGTATTCAGTAAATCATGTGTGTACTAAGATGGGTAAGCCTCTTAATAAGGAGTCCTAAGGCAAATAAAATTTATCCACTCCTATGGTGAACGGCAATGAGAGATTCAGAAGATAGATACAAGTTTCAACAAGTAAAAGAAATAAGATGAAGAAGGGTATGAGGAGCCCAGTTAATGAAGATTGTCAGTATTTACAATTCAAGCAGAGAAATACAAGCATTTCGAATTACCTACAATTGTAACAGAGGTATGTACAATTGGCCACACCCGCCTCAGTTATGCTCCATGGGAGCCAACATATACAGTTAAGAGAAGAAAGGGATATCAGGATCGAGTTAGGGCTGAAGTAACCCAAAAATGGTGGATGATTATTATCATTAGCTAACATTTCCAAAAGATAGTGCAAACGTGGTAATAGATCTCCTTGCGAGACATCCAGATGGTGCACTTTATAATAGAACAGTCAGATATGAATACTAGAATGTTGAGAAATTTTAGAAGATATGCAGTGAAATCCTATAAGGAATAAATATTCATCATAGTATGACTCCTTCCCGTAGTAAAAAGAGAGAGAGAGAGAGAGAATGTTAGGTGTCCCAAAGAACCAGTGAGATGAAGCAGAGGGAGCTAAAAGTTAAGGAACGTTTTGTTGGAGTTTTCAGAATAAAGTGATAGACATAAATGTTAGCATGAAAAAAAAGAGTTAATAAGGCATTATGAGTAAGATGTGATACGTGGATGAAAACGGCAGGAAAAAAAAAGACAGTATTACCGAATATAGTCAAGGGAAGGAAAAGACGAGAGGTAACAGTCCTTGAGGAAACAAAAGAGCATAGGTCATAAAGTCACATCCTCATTTCTAGAAATAAGTTCGTGACTCTAACGTGATTGCCAAAGGAAAAATTTAGACCCCAGAGTAGTAGAAATTAGTATGGGCTGGTGAACAAGATAAACTAAACATGAATTAAGGATCGAGGGAATTGGTAATAGTCGGCATCGTGAGAATTTCAGAGATCGTGTTTGGACAATAATAGAATGGACAACAGAAGAATAACTTTTAAAGGTCATTCAAGAAGACCTAAAGCAAGCACTATGAGAAGAGTTAAGCTTAAGGAACTAAATGTGCCAGTTACACCAGGTGTCACCCTTGTGCATAAGAAATTCAATTATCTTTGGTGTAGAAGGGTTACCGCAAGGCGAGTAATACTCAGTTAAGATGTGAATGCCAAAGAAGAAGAGGTAAATATCGAATGGTAAAGGAAGAATGTGGTAAAAAGGTGAAAGAAATGAGATTGCATGTGTTCATATCTTACAGATATAATATGACTCCAGAACATTATGCAAGCATGATGTTGGGGAGAATCAATAAGGGTTTCGCACTAGATGATATTGTTAAATAAGGGGGAATGAACACTTGATACATAAGGATCCCGTACGAGAGGTAAGTTAAGGCAAAGGGCATAACCTAAGAGGCGTTACATAAAATACAGATATGAGAGTGGACCAATGTGTAGTCTGTAGTTGATTCAGAAAGAGCCTAGTTATAGCTGAACAAGAGGTCATAGATAAATCAACAGATCGTGCAAGATAAACGTAGTGAAACTCAGCATAGGGAATTCAGTCTTGTAGATATGATGCCATCGTTATCCTTGAGTAATATTAAGATAGGAGATTGGGTAGTTAAAGGTACCGTATAAGTGTTGCGGAAATAAAAGAAAGTGCCACTAGGGAGATAGTTAAATTTCACTTCAGAAGCAACCTTACGAGCACAAGGGCGTGAATGTAATTAACTAAGGATAATAATAGGTGAGTAAGAACATCAAAAATTCCTTTGGGTATATGATGTAATAAGCTCGTAGTTTTACAAGAGTCGGAGGGTATCCATTATGTAGTACAACGAAAGACTAGCTGAGGAAATAAGGAAGAAGGCTTTAACATAAGCATAGTGACCTAAAGAAGAAATGGTCTCATGCCAACTCTCTCATAACAATATTGTATACACTCCATAAGTAAGTGGAACCTATTGTGGATAATGAACGAGAAGAAGAAAAAAAATTCAAGAGTTGATAATTGAGATCATATGAGATACAGGGAACTCCAGTATTCGTGGGCATTAATATATGCCAAGTATCCATACAACAAGTGATAGAACGGCCAGGAAAAGTAATTTTTTACATTTAAAGGCGACTGGGAAGGCATGAAAGGAAATCTATGGTGCTAGCATGTTAAAAGGAATGTTGCAAGTATTATAAATAGATATGCGTAGGTAGCAAGCTAAAGTATGATAGAGCAACAAGGTTATAGCTAAACAGCAGTAAGGATAAGAAAAGGTGAGTGAGAAGGTGACGAGAATAGGTAAGTCCTCGGGATTTAACCCATCACAACAAGAGAGCTGATGGTTTCTATAAAGTTATAAAAATCTCAGTATAGCATGAGTGAACTCAAAGGAGTTTAAAACTAGGAGCATTTAGAAGAGATGGAATGCTATCCTGGCAGTAAAGTAACGGTGTAACTATGATAAATTATAAGAGGATGACGTTTAGGTCTTTGATTGAGTAATGATTTTGAGAACAAGTATTTCATGAACTGCACGGGATTTGAATACCCTCATAGGATTAATCACATTGGGATGCTATGAAATACAGTTATTGGAGTAGAGTATCGTCCCTAAGTGTATGAGGAAAATAACCTCAGATGTTTCCTGATGAGATGTGAGCCCTAGTGACGATATATTACATAAGAGGTTTCAAGTTATTAGTGGTATATTATAGATCAACATTAAGGTGAATCAATAATAGATGGATGAAAGTTACAAATATGAGATGAGATTAGGCTGTCATTATTAAGATGAACAATATTAAGGAAGCATTAAATGACAAGATTTATACAAATAGGATAAGCAGTGAGAGAGTAACCTAGAGTGGGGTGGCAGGCCTCGATAGTAATAAACCAAAATAAGAGTTATGGTACAGTATGACCTACCTAGTTGTGGTAAAGCCATAAGCATAGATAACTGAAGCTATGAAACAAGATATAGAAAAAGTCGTTAGTTGAACAAAGTACCAAGCAAAGAACTTTAGTACAGCTATAGATGCCCATAGGGATAGCTTGTCATAGTAATATATATATGTTCACAAAGTGAAGCCTAGAGATTGGTTAAAAGCTAGAAAAAAAGGAGATAAGATTCGCATTGGCGCACATTCAAGGTTAGAATCGTACATGTTGCATGAAAGAAGGTAGACACAGTTATGAGATTAGGGAGAATTTCGACCACAAGTCGTGGAGTGAGAAAGAGGTCTAAAGGGGGAATGCCCTGGACTTTGGATTTATTCACCGAACAACTCCCTGGATGGCAAAGACAATATTAAGGTATTCGTAAGAGATATTTCTTAAGATAAGGATAAGTGCATCAGTCAACATTCGATGACGAATGGTCCAAAGGGGGGAATGATGTTATACCCCATGTTTTTATACGTGAGAGTACGTCATAAGTCAATTGACGTAATCTGAGAAACAAGATTATATGTGAAAGGATATAATTAAGTTAATCATGTTACCTTGGAGTTTATAAATATTTAAGATCATGAATAACGAGTACCAAGAGGGTTGGAAATCTTAGAAGCTAAACCAACTGAAGAAAATAAGTTTTGTCGAAAGTCGACGAGTTTGGAATGTTATAACATGTACTTTAGGGTGATACTATGGTTCTTAACATGATAAGGAGGTTATGCTTTAAGTTATTTTTGTCGTATGATAGTCGTGTGCTACGTTTTGAAGTCAATCAAGTTGTGGAACAAAAGTTCGCAAAGGTCTTCACAAGTTACATTCATAATGTGCTGAAAATTATGTCAAATGTAGCTGAGATTTTCTCCCAATATACTTGGAATTACGGGATGATATATCTACCAAATTGAATATCTATGAGTCTATTTATCAATATATTAAATCGTTTATTGATACAATATTGGAGTGGAGAGATATTCGCATTTTCGTGAGACTGCGCAGATTGGTAGGTGACAAGTAGGTGCATCACCTACTTGCCAAAAGGGAGGCCTCAATTAAAAGCTCCAAAGTCGGCCAAGAGGGGACTTTTAAGGTCTTATCAACTCCTTTATTTCAACCATCTTTCAGAACAAGAAAACCAAATTGAAGCCCTGCAAATCCTCCCCAAAAATCCCACACAAATCCTAGGTTATTTTGGGTGTTACGATATGATTCTAGTGTAGAAAAGCCCGGACAACTTGCTAGTTTCTCTTTCTCCTTCTTGTAGCTGCGTTGGGGGAATGATTTTGGATGAATAAGGGATATATTTCGTGGGTTCTACTCAGTCCAAGGTAAATTTATGATTCTCCTTCCATTATCTAGGCTTGTACGAATTGTAACTCGATCGTAAAGACTAGACCTAGCGAGTTTCAAATGAGTGGTCTGTTGTTTGTTGTTGCATCGCTGCTGGCTGGTTGTAACCTTATTTTCAAGATCAATTCATGGCTTGTTTATAGAATGATGCTTAATTATGTATTGCTGGTTGAGTTTCTCAATTTTAAAGAAAAGACAAGTCGAAACGTGTTTTAGTAAACTGATAAATCAATTTGAGTTGATGAACTTGTAGGGACCGTTTTGTGGCTGTTTCATGTTGCTGTTGGGTTTTCTATTTATATTATTCTTTTGGAGTTTTGGAGGATAAAAGGTGTGGAGAAACACCACATAATTATGAAATGGTTGGCTGGTCATTCGTCGTTATATTTTTAAGGTTGTTCGACACTACTTTAGTTGTCATTTTATGTATGAAGTGATTAGGGTGTGTGGACTGTTTTGTGGTATATTGTCATGGAGAAAGGTTGTAAAATGATGCATACATGTTGTTATTGCTTTGTTATTGTTGTTGTTTGGGCTGTTTGGTGACTTTTGGTGACATATGGGATGCAGTAAAAACAAGGGATGTGTTGTCCGTTTTCTTATAGAATATTGGTTTTGAGATATGAGAGTTACAATGCTTATATGATGACGATGAAGTCGGGTTCTCATTGTAGACGTAAGAATATCATATTGAGCTTTGTTGACGATTGAAGAGAAGATTGCAAAGGTATGTTAAGGCTCTTCCTTCATTCTTTTGGCATGATCTAAAGTGAAATGAACATAAACGATACACTATTTCATAATGAATCTACTCCTAGAAACTAAGGTGGTCAATGTTGTTCTTTTCTTACAAATTTATTCTAAGAAATCATGTATAATACTTGAGTCCTAGTGAAGTTCATATTCATGGTATGATGTCCATAGTATTAATAGAAGATGCAACTACCTTACGTCACTTTTAAAAGGTTTAGAGCGTGATTCCATGAGTTCAACATGTATTATATATAGTATCTATTTTACTCTACCGAGCCGCGCTGGACGGTACCTATTGTGCAATCACTGATCAGTTGGATTTACCGAGCTCCACGTGGCTTGGTACGATTCTATCGAGCTTTATGATGGCCGAGTATATTTTTATCGAGCCCTACGAGGCCGAGTATGATATGATGATGATGATGCCCACAGAGGCGGATGTTTTTAAAATATAATATATATATATATATATATATATATATATATATATATATATATATATATATATNCATACTCAGTACTTTATTCATACTGACGTCCCTTTTGCTTGGGGACTCTACGTTTCATGCCCACAGGTCCTGATAGACAGGTTGACAGTCCTCCTAGTAGGCTATTGGCTCAGCGGAAGGTGTTGCTTCACTCCACTTGCTCCAGAGTTGCCTATTTGGTCAGTATAATTTGGACATGCATTGACTGGTATGGCGGGGCCCTGTCCCGGCCTTTTGATGTTTATGTACTCTTATAGGCTTGTAGACAGATGTCAAGCATATGGACACTTGTATGGCATTGTCGGCCTACATTTTGAGTTTACAAATGGTCATGGCAGCCTTATAGGAGCGTACATCACATGTCATGTTAGGTCGTCATATGTATAGCATTCCCTTATGTTTTATTTCGATTATGTCATGATGTCCATTTTGGCACATTTACCTGTGATAGTAGATAAGAAAGATATGTTATGTTGGTACTCGGTTGAGTAAGACACCGGGTGCCCGTCGCGGCCCATAGGTTGGGTCGTGACATCTTGCATCCAAATAAAATCCGTAGACCTAGTCACTGTCCATCATGAATTCTTAAATGGCTCCAATTTTTCCTCAAGGCATGTGGCCATCCTACCATAGAATCCATATCTTACTCTGTCACTCTCCCACTTTGGTTAAGCCCTCTCCTTTAAGCAACTCCTCAACTTCTCCTTTTCATACTTGACCTTTTAGCAATTCAACCACCGCAAAACACCTCCCACGTGTCCTTCCTCGTTCTTCGCTGCCCAATTGTTGCCTCAAATCCGAATCCATCTCTGTAACACTTGAGCTAATAAATTTCCACCAGCTCCAAGTCTCCTAGAAGATCATCCTTCTCGAGCCACCAACATTAGAAATACCCATTTGATTCCGAAATTGCTACACTCTGCTATCTCTGACAACCGCTTCTCCGGCACCATTTCACACTACCCCTGCCCCGAAGAAAAATTGATGAAGACCATAACACCGTTGAATCTTAACGTGTTCAACAAGCACGATGAAACCACATCACAATTTAGAATTCCACCACGCTCGAAAATACCAAGTCTTGTTACTCCATTATCCCAAACTTGAACATTCGTAGTCCTGTTTGCCTTTCCTCTGCTGGAAACACAAATGTTGAACCTTTGAGTCATGCACTGAGAAAAACCTCATTTCAAGTCATTCACTGCCTCAACACATAAACAAGCACCCTACCATTACACCAACACGGTGCGATAATAACATCTGAACATCATAGAAATATGCATGTATCCATGAAACCATTGAAAACACAACTACTGAGTCGAAATGACAGAACATCCTTTCACAAGAAGACGATAATGACTTGCTCGAATGTGCATGGAGAAACATCATGTCTTTAGTACCACTACAACTCCTCGGTGCCAAATTGACACGAGCGCTGAACATCGTATAAGAATGAGTAGGAAGGATAAAAAGGCATAAGCCTCAAAGGAATCAAATCACACGATGACGAATCAAGAAAGGGAAGTGTTCTTGGCAATCATGTAGCCTCTCAAAGATAAGTACAGACGTATATGTACCGATCCGCAAGACTCTACTAGACTTGCTCATGATTTGTGAGACCTAAAAGAAACTAACGCGTTGATACCAAGATGTCACGACCCAAAATCCACTAGAGATTGTGATGGCGCCTAACATCGCCGTCTGACAAGCCAACAGTGAATGTTTAACTCAATTACTCATTTTAGTATTTTGGAAATCATAATTCTCATTAATTAAATAGTAAGAAATAGAATTTACAGGGTTACTGATAATGTTTTCACAACTACAATAAAGGACAACCCATAAGCACCCCCAAAATCCAGTGTCACAAGTGCATGAGCATCAACTAGGAAATAAAATAAAATACAATATTTGTCTAAGATACAAATTAGACAGGACAATACAAATAACTCCGATGGAGACCCTGTAGGTTGCGGATCATAACATGAAATGCAGCTCACGGTAAGTCCCCGCAATAGCCGCGCCTCTACGCCCAAAAGATCACCATATATATATGTACCTGCACAAAAATGTGCAACAAGTGTAGCATGAGTACGTAAATCAACGCGTACCCAGTATCTAGCCTAACCTCAGAGAAGTAGTGACGAGTGGTCGACATCGACACTTACTAGGGGTCCAATAAGACAGATACAGTAAGAAGTAAACAGATATGGTGCAGAATAAATAAACGAACTAAAAAAGTGTAAATTCGTGATACGGTCCCCCCTCTCTACAATAGACTCATGCTCTCTATTAGCAACTATCTCCTCAACCGGAGTGTGTGTGTGTGTGTGTATATATATATATATATATATATATATATATATATATATATATATATATATATATATATATATATATATATATATATAATGGACCTCACCAAGTAGGTTGTCATAATTCAAATCAGGAAGACTCATAGATACACTAACTTCTTGTCAGATATTACGCACGATTTTCATGAGAGTATTTTATAGAAATACCGAGGCCTCCCGATAAAAGGTCGGCCTATCAGTTTGAAACCGAATCAGTGATTTTTACAAATCAAACCGAACAGTGATTTTTACAAAGATTTGTATTTATTTGAAACCAATGTTGTGTTTATTTCAATTCATCTTGTAAGAATTTAAATCTTAGAAGCTCATGATTTGTATTACCAGTCCTTGGGAAATGTATTAAGGTTAAGCTATTTTATCATTTATTTGTCTAAAAAAAACTCATTAAATTGGATAGTTGTTAATTGGCTTACCTAGTTGGTTGGGTTAAGTGTCATCACGACTAGTTGGATTTTGAGTCGTGACAAGGAATTAAGGGTTGGGTTAAAAGATGGTTGGATTTTATCGGGTTGAGCATGATTAATTATACATAATCAGGGTTAAAAGAAATGTAGGGTCAAGTAAAGAAGAACCAGTAATATAAAGACACGTGAAAAATGTAGGGTTAAAAAATTAATTTTTATTATTTAAAAACCGAAAAATTGAACTGTTAGTGAACAATGACATAAATAGGTCAAAACTATAAGGTTAGTGGCATTAATAGGCCAAAAATATAACGGTAGTGGCATGAATAGGCTGACCTTTTAACGGATGGCATACATAAGTCATTTCCGTTAGTTGATTGACATTTTTAGGCAATCTATATTTTTAAGTTTCTGCACACGATTGTCTACACCAAATACAGAAAAAATGCACTAAAACTAATTCAAAAGATTCACATTCTGCAAAACAAAAAATTGCAGGAAAAAGAAATGAGAAATTTTTGATATTGAAAATCTGAAACAAGAAAAGGATATAGAAATAGCAAAATAGAGAAAAACAAATTGTAACTGATTTTGCGAGAAAGAGAACCGAAAAAATCAAAGACGAAAAAAGATGCAACATAGAACATACTTTTGTTAGGAGCTCGCCGAAGTTGAAGGCCCTCCCTTATGGAAAAAAGAAAACCTCACGTGATATGGATGAAAATTTAACAGAGAGAGAAAACTTAAAATATGTATTCGGCTAAATGAGATATTATAAGGATGCAGGTGAAAGGCCGGGTGAAACAAGAGTGATTTTGGTCAAATTCTCTACTACTATGACTATAAATTGCATTGTCTTCTAAATGAAAGTTCGTGAAAGCGTTAATATAAATCGCATGTAAATCATTTGTTTAATATGAGTTTGTTAATCGGATTTGTGAATGAAAACGCAATGGTGAAATCGTTTTTGCTGAATGTGTTTTGTAAATTGCAGTTGCTGAATCTCTGAAATTGTGGTAGTGTGTACGCAGCGGACCTTACTTCTGTTAGGAAAAAAATTGGATGATTATAAAGAATAAAAGGTTTAGGTTGAGGGATATTTCGCTCACACCGTGATAAATAAAATTAGACGTATCCCTCTAAGATTTAACAAGCTCTTCTAGTATAATTAGGAACAGAAACAATAAAAATTATATAAAAAGAAAACTCAACACAAAAGAAAAAAGGAGAAAAAAAGTTTTTATTTTTTCCACACTATTACCAAATGAACACAAAAACACATCTATATATAAAATCCAAAAGGGAGATGGACATCTTATAGGTAATGAAAAACGTTAAACTCCATTAAGGAGTCAAATGCCAAAATGTCAAATTCATTTAATGCTATAAACGTTAAAACCATTTAAGACCAAAGAAACGTTAGTTATCAAAGGAAATGATATCATCCAACACCAGCTTTGGTCAGATTCTAAGTTATAAAAAGATTGCTCATTGTGATATTTTTTTTTGGTAATTAATTTTATTATTACCGGAAAATATTTACAAGTATAGTAACAACCCTATCAAATACTCATTCAGATTTGGATATGCAGTCCCAAATCTAATGTCCTCATTACTACACGACTACTCAGCTATAGCATCTATGAGTAAAAATTGAAATCGTGTAATTTCCTAACTATTTTAGAATTCAAATTTCCTCGACAATGCACCTCTTGAACTATCAATCTGGTCAGCTCCTCGCAGCTCCTTTGTGTCCCACGAAACGTTCTCCAGTTTCTTTCTTGCCAAATGTAGTACACAGTGCACGCTAGAAGAGTTCTATATATTGTGGTTATTTGTTGTTTGCCTGCTGCATGCCTTACAGCCCATTAGATCTCTTCATTCCACCCCTGCACATCCCTTGTTCTCCCCAATCATTGTAGTAATTTCCTCCATATTGTTGCTGAATAGTTGCATTTAAAGAAAAGATAATCATGACTCTCTGTTACTCTTCTACATAACGAGCAATCTGAACTGACTTCTATACCCCAATCAAGTAATCTGTCCCTCGTGTATAATCTTCCAAGAATCGCCAAGTACAAGATGAAAATTCACTTTGAGCTACTGATGTTATTACAAATTAATCTCTTCCACTCAACTTTATGTAGCTCACCTCTGAGTTTATCATATATGAATCTGATAGAATAATCCTTCATATTCATCACTTCTTCCACTCCTATATTTGCCCCAGTTAAGTATTTAGCAGCACCTAAAATTTTCTGAGTAAGCCAAGAAGCTTGCTTAGCATTCACATTCCATACTATTACACACATTTTGATATTCATTTAATGTTAATAAAATATTATATTTTTAAAGTTATTATAATTTACTATTACACACATTAAAATATATTCGAATTGATTGATCATATAAAGATCCATTAAAAGAATGGACCTAGACATCAATTTAAATATTCTTTTTGAGATATTAATTTTTTTTTTAACAATCCCCCACATAGCTCAAAAAGAATATAAAAAGAATTTGCTGGGTTTTCACAGATGAGCATAATGCATCGAATCTGGTGTCTCTTGGACTAGGAACCAGACCTAGATAAAATACGATTAAACTTACATAACACATGGTGAAGTTTAGAACTTCTATGAACCAAGAATTCTTTTGTAAGTTTAGTGTCTTATATACCCGCACACACTTTGTTGTTTGTCGCAGTTTTGCGCTAATGGCTATGCACGTGCCTGGTTTTCATGTGTGCTATAGAAACTTTTTGCCATAAATTTCATAGGAGCGACCCCACTCCACGCTCATATATGTTCATCCATCAAGTGTATTCTGCAGCACAATACACCAGCTATCAAAGGCTATGGATTATTAGATTAAGAGTTTAATAACTCAGCCTCCCATTCCTTGCAGTCTTGCACTATACACACACACACCATAGGAAGGGAAATAACTTAATAGTGCACATTTGATCAATTAATGATTTGTTATTACCCATATGAACCTACTTCATGGGATCTACAATCACATAGGTTGGGTTACCATCATCATTGATATAACTCAAATTGGCAATAGTCTCATTCCCCTCGATGTTTCGGAGATTAATTTTCCTCCCAAAGGTTTAGTCAGAGGATCGGCCAAATTCACTTCTGACTTCACATAATCTATATGGAAATAATTCTATCTCTCAGCAGTTGCTTTATCACATTATGTCTCAATTGGATATGTCTACTCTTCCCATTGAAGGATTTATTTTTAGCATTGGCTATTGTAGCCTGGCAATCACAATGCATCGACACAGAAGGTGTCGGTTTTATTCCTAATGGAATACTTTCCAAAAGGTTCTTTAACCACTCGACCTCATTGCCAGCCAATTCCAATGCCACAAACTCAGGTTTCATGATAGATCTAGCTATTATTGTTTGTTTAGCTCATTTCCATGTCACATCACCCCCACCAAGGGTGAACACATAACCACTAGTGGATTTGTCTCATCTGAATCAGAGATCCAGTTAATATCATTGTATCCTTCTAATACAATGGAAAATCCACTATATTTGATAACATAGTTCATGGTACCTCTCAAATATTTCATTACTCTTACTAATGCATTCCAATGATCACGACTCGGGTTTTGAGTATATCTACTCAATCTACACACAAAATATGCAATATCAGGTTTAGTGAAATTCATCAAATGCATTAGACTACCAATAATTTGAGCATATTTATTTTGATACACAACATCTCCCTTATTATTTTTTAATTGACTATTAGTATCATAAGGAGTGCTTACAGGTACAACATCAAAATTATCAAATATTTTAAGAATTCTTTCAACATAATGTTCTTAAGTAAACATCAAACTATTGTCATCTCTTATAATTTTCATGCCTAAAATAACACTAGCTTCTCCTATGTCTTTCATCTCAAAATTAGAAGACAAGAAAATTTTGGTTATATGTACCAAATCAAGATTAGAACTAAAAATAAGCATGTCATCCACATAAAGGCAAATATAACACATGTACCATCTACACATTTTGTATAAACATATTTATCTATTTTAATTGATGAAAATCCATCATTAATCAATACTTGACCAAATTTTTCATGCCACTGTTTAGGTGCTTGCTTTAGACCATACAAAGATTTAGCAATTTACATACTTTGTTTTCTTGGTCAGACACTATACAACCCTCAGGTTTCTCCATGTAAATTCCATCTTCTAAATCACCATTTTAAAATGCAGTTTTAACATCCATTTGGTGAAAAAATGCTACGATCCGAAATTCCCACCATCAGGACAGTGATGGCGCCTAACATCACACTTGCCAGGCAAGCCAGCGTTAGAGGTTATTTTGCCAATTCTTTCCATTTTTATTGAATGTTCAGTAAACAAGCAAAATGAAGCGAAATAAACGTGAAGATGTATAGATATCAATTTTATTTACATACTACTTCCAGCCAGAATCCGTAGTCACAATTCACGAACACACTATGATTTTTTTACAAACATTTGTCTGAAAGAAATTATAACGTTTTGGAAAATAAAGAAAAAAATAGTAAGTATAGAAGTGTAGAAGGGGACGCCAGGGCCGGCGGACGCCAGCAGGACTACCTTGGGTCTCTGAGCTGTATAATCGGTAGCCAACCTCTCAATCAGCCACTACCTGCTCTGAAATCTGCATCGGAAGTACAGAGTGCAATATTAGTACAACCGACCCCGTGTACTGGTAAGTGCCGAGCCTTACCTCGACGAAGGAGTGACGAGGCTACGACGTGACACTCACAATATAAGTTGTATACAGTAAATAATAAGACAGAAAAGAAAGCAGAATAATATATAAGCAGTAACTTGCAGGAATGAATACATAACTCAAAGTGTCTCATCAGTATTCAGCTATAACCAATCCTTAAGTGAAATGAAAAACTACCGAATAACTTACACGATCGTAGAAAACACATAAACACATAAACTATTGTGGCGTGCAACACGATCCCACTGTACATATCAAATTCACCCTTATTTCTTCTTAATAACATAATTAAAAAATATAAATAAAGTGTTGTGGTGCGCAACACGTTCCCACCATATCATAATAAACACAATCACAATTCACCCTTATATCACTACATTCCACCCTTATTACACTTGTTGCAGCGTGCAACCTGATCCCACTGTATAATATCAATTCACCCTTATTCCTCCTCAACATATCACCCTTATTTCACCTGTTGCGGCGTGCAACCCGATCCCACCATATTCATATCATTTACACAGGATGTATAGAAGTTTGACTAAAATTAACACAAGGCCTTTACCAACACTTAGAATTTAGAACAAGTCAACTGGGATCCTTATAATCAATAAAACTCTACACAAATAATGCTATTCAGCGAGACCAAACCAGGATATCACAAAAACTGCCGATAAGTACAGCTTAAGCAAATAAAGAGGAACAATGAATCTACGGGATAACAAATATCTTCAACAAGGGGAACACAATGTCTACAAGTATCAATTAGGCATGGAATTACATGTAGCCATGTAACAATTAAAGCAGGGAAGAAACAATATAAAGAGGACGGAAAGAAACATGCAAAACAGAGAATTTGGCGGCGCATAGGTACTCGTCCCCTCACATATACGCCACTCACATGATTTTCATTATAGAAATTAAGGCAAAGATTCCTAGTCCCTCAAGTCAAGTTTAGACACAACACTTACCTCGATCCACACGCCAATCACTGCTCAATTACCGTCTTTCCTCTAGATTCTACCTCCAAACCACTCGTATCCAGCCATAATTAACTTAATAACATCAAAAACTGCTAAACAAATCAATTTCAATACATAAATTTAGGTTCCCCAAACTTTCTCCCAAAAAGTCAAAAATCGACCCCGGGCCCGCTTGGTCAAAACTCGATGTTCGGACAAAAAATCATTCACCCATTTACCCCGAGACCGAATATGTAATTAGTTTCGGAATCCGACCCAAATTGAGGTCTAAATCCCCAATTTGCAAAAATTCTCAATTCTTCCTAAATCCCTAGTTCTCTACCATGAAAGAACAAAGATTAGGGCTAGGAATTAAATGGGTGATATTAGAAATGGAAGAAAATGAGTTAAAGAATGCAAACCTATGATTTAGTGTTGAGTATTCCTTTCAAATTCACTCCTAGGTCGAGTTCTAATGAAAGTGTTATGAAATTTTGGGGAAAATCCTGTCACTGTTCTGTATTTAGTCACATGCGTCAGGCCTTCTTCGCGTTCGTGAAGGGCATGCCGCGATCGCGAAGCAACGGCTCAATTAGCCTAGGCGTTCGCGAGATACTCTTTGCATTCACGAAGGCTTATTCCTATCAGCCTACGCGTTCGCGAGTTATGTGTATGGTCACTTCCCCTCCCCCAGGTCCCATGTCTTCGCGTTTGCGATAGGCTAGTCGCATTCGCGAAGGGAAATGCCCTCGTTGCTCCGAGTTCGCGACCTAGCCTTTGCGAAGAAATTTTTTGCATACAGTCCAGCTCACTCTTCACGTTTGTGAGAGTTCATTACGAACGCGAAGAAGAAAACACTAGATGACAACTGAAGCACTAAAACAAGATTTTCTAAGTTCAAAACATCCCGTAACCTATCCGCAACTCAACCGAGCCCTCGGGGCTCCAAACAAACATGCACACAAGTCCTAAAACATCATAATAACTTGCTCGTGCAATCAAATCGCCAATATAACACCTAAAACTAAGAATTTAACACCAAATCGAATGAAATTTTCAAGAAAGCTTTAAAACCTCTATTTTCACAACCGGATGTCTGAATCACATCAAACTGACTTCGTTTCTTACATAACTTCGATAACAAGTCATAAATATTATATTGAACCTGTACCGGACTCCGAAATCAAAATAAGATCCCGGTATAAACAATGCAAAACATCAATCAAATTCTTAAAACCATTAAATTTTTAGACTTTTAATTTTCAATAAATAATCATAACTCAAGCTAGGGACCTCGGAATTCGATTCTGGGCATATGCCCAGGTCCCATATTTCAACACGGACCCGATGGGACCGTCAAAATACGAGTCCGAGTCCGTTTAATTAAAACGTTGACCGAAGTCAAACTCAAATTAACTTTTAAGGTAAAAATTCTTATTTTATCAACGTTCATCATAAAAGCTTTCTGAAAACACGCCCGGACTGCGCACGCAAATTGAGGAGGGTAAAAATGAGATTTTAAGGCTTAAGAGCACGTAATCGAGTTCTAAAACATAAGATGACCTTTTGGGTCGTCACATTCTTCACCTCTAAAACAATCGTTCATCCTCGAACGGACATAGAAAAGTACCTGAACTGGTGAATAGGTGGGGATATCTACTCCGCATGTCCGACTCGGACTCCCAAGTAGCTGTCTCAGCGGGCTGACCTCTCCACTGCACTCGAACTGAAGGATAACTCTTTGATCTCAACTGACGAACCTGCCGGGCTAGAATAGCCATCGGCTCCTCCTCATAAGTCAAATCCTTGTCCAACTGAATAGAGCTGAAATCTAACACGTGGGATGCTCACCATGATACTTCCAGAGCATGGTCACATGGAACACTAGATGAACTGCTGATAACCCCGGAGGCAATGCAGGCCTATAAGCCACCTCTCCCACTCTCTCGAGAATCTCGAAAGGTCCAATATACCTAGGACTCAACTTGCCCTTCTTCCCAAAACCTCATGACACCCTTCATGGGTGACACCCGCAGAAACACTTTCTCCCCGACCATGAATGCCACATCACGAACTCTAGGTCAGCATAACTCTTCTGCCTAGACTGAGTTGTGCGAAGTCGATCCTGTATAATCTTGACCTTGTCCAAGGCCTCTTGTACTAGATCAGTACCCAACAATCGAGCCTCTCCCAGCTCAAACCACCCAACTGGTGACCAGCACCGTCTACCATATAATGTCTCATAAGGAGCCATCTGAATGCTCGACTGGTAGCTGTTGTTGTAGGCGAACTTTGCAAGGGGCAAGAACTAATCCCATGAACCTCCGAAGTCTATAACACAAGGGCGGAGCATATCCTCCAAGATCTGAATAGTACGCTCGGACTGCCCGTCCGTCTGAGGATGAAATGTTATGCTTAACCCAACCCGTGTACCCAAATCATGTTGTAATGCGCTCCAGAAGTGCGAAGTGAACTGCCTACCTCGATCAGAAATGATAGACACAGGCACACCGTGAAGACGGACGATCTCACGAATATATATCTCTGCCAACCGCTCCAAAGAATAGGTAACTGCCACTGGAATGAAGTGTGCTGACTTAGTCAGCCTATCCACAATGACACAAACGACATCGAACTTCCTCTGAGTCCGTAGGAGTCCAACAACAAAGTCTATAGTGATACGCTCCCACTTCTACTCAGGAATCTCTATCTGTTTAAAGAAAACCAGGGGGTCTTTATAAGTTGTTTAAAATGATTTCTGGGTAACTCGAAGTTGGTCATGTGGTCAATCTGTGTCTATCTTGTTTTGGTTTGGGTTTTCCCTGTGATTTCTGGGTTGCTGATGGATGTAGTCCCTTTTAATCGGGGTGTGCTAATTTGGTGAAGAAGGAGTTTTGTTGAAGGCCCATGCAATGCTGGGTATTTCTTTTGGGCCTGTTATAGATCCGCTGTTATTGTTTATACAAATCCTTGTAATTACATTCATCATTGGACCTGTAATATCTCTGTAATAAATAATTAGGGGTATTAGTAAAATGCGGGAAACGTGTATATTTAATGTTTGCATGAAAGGGTAGCCAGCATGCTTGATTCATATGATTTATTTATCCAACCTGCTATATATGCCTTTCAATTTTTTGGTGAACTATTAGAAATCATGTCATTAGGAGAATCACACATATACACTACTCGTCTACCATTAAACATGAGTTCAAATGCTTCGTCTATTTTTGTGTCTACTGCTACGTGTTTCTAGACAACATGCCTATAGGAAGTAAACATTCCTTCCGTTCGCATAACTACTTCAATTGTATTAGAAATCATGCATGTCGGATTTAATTAGTTATTTGTCATTGCTATCATGATGCTCACCTAGAAAACATGTCAATAGGGACTAGATATAGGAAATCAGTTCCAATCACCCATCTTTAGAAATCCTGCCTATAGGATATCACTACTCGTTTTAATGCTGAGCTCTTCAAACACTATTTTATCGCTACTGTCAGAAAGAACGAGTAATCCTAAGTATTTTTCAATCGATTCACTGTCCTTTATTGCGAAAATCACTTAGAAGTCATGCCAATAGGTTTAATAACTTATTTTCTTAATAATCAGCTTGCAACAACCATATTTGGGAATCATGTCTATAAATGGTGCCTTAAATTTCCTACATGTTCGAATCCATGGTCGTCTAGAAACCATGTTTATAGAGCTTCACGATCTCTAATTTTTCCTCAGTCCTAAGACTGTTTAAACTCCTGATATAAGAACCTGATTTGCATGCATTTGTTGCCTAAGTGTGGAGGCTAATTTGAGCCCTTAACTGCCCTTATATGAAGTCCTACGTGTTTTTTATGTCGCCTAGCTTTTAAACATTTTGAGCAGCCTAAGTAAAGTCTAGAACCACCTAGATAAAGATCCAATGCCTCCTGGACTATAGGTATGGGACAGGTAGTGCACGCATAGGGCACGACTTAGAATTGAATTAGAGCGCCTTTAGCTAAATAACTTAAACATAGTAATCGGTAGTGATAGTCTGTGACCGCTGAATAATATGAGTGACTCCTTATCACAAGGGAGTTATGAAGTATTATTTATGTTGCACGGAGTGATCCTTTAGGATAAAAAACTTAGGACCCCCCCCCCCCCCCCCCCTCCTTTTATCTTCTTTATTCGTCTATACGTCTAATATAAATTTAATAGTTTTATTCCTGTAATACTTACTTCTCATTGTGTCAATAAATTCCTTTGATCTTTACCCTCTGTGTTTATCTTACCTATTTGTAATCCACATAGTTTTAAGTTTGGTCGGGACCCACATTTATGGACCTCGAAAAGTACCTAACACTTCTCTTTGAGGTAATTTGAGCCCTTAACCGATCTTTGGTGGCGTTGACTAGTCAAACAGATTTATCTGCGTAATAGGTGCCCTAAAGCACCTTAATAATCTTTAGGTGGCGACTCTTCTTTTCTTAACACCAATCTTCTATTCAAAAGAGTTGTAATATGTCAAAGCCCGATTTCGCGAGAAAAATGGGCGCGACATGTAATAAACATACAATCAGATGATTTAGACCCTATCTTCCTTTTCTTAGGATCGGGTAACATAACTTTGGCAAGGCACCTCCACACTTTCAAATATTTCAAGTTAGGCGGATAGCCTTTCCACAACTCATAAAGAGTTTTACCCGTTTTCTTATAGGAAATCCTACTTTGTAAAAGACAAGCAGATAATATGGCTTCACCCCAAAGATTATCCGGAGCACCAGAACTAACAAACATACTATTCATCATTTCTTTAAAGTCCTATTTTTTCTTTCAGCTACCCCATTTGATTGTGGAGAATATGGATGTGTTATCTCATGAATTATGCCTTCTTTCTTACAATAATCATTCAACAAAATAAATTCACCACCTCTATCGGATATAACTCTTCTGGTTTTCTTATCCAATTGATTTCTACTTTATATTTATAAATTAAAAACTTATCAAAAGCTTCATCTTTATTTCTTAACAACTAAACTTTTTTATATCTAGAAAAATCGTCTATAAATGTCACATAGTATTTTTTTTCCCCTCCTCTAGTCATAGCTTGTTCCAAATCTCCTAAATCGATATGGAATAGACTTAACCATTCAGATTATCTAAATACAGAAGCACATGATTTCTTAGTTTGTTTAGTTTCAACACAAGCTTCACACTTATCAATATTAGAATAATTAATATTTACATGAGACCTTCATAATCCATTTTCTTAATATAAGATAAACTAACATGTCCTAATCTAACATGCCATAAATTAAAAGAATCAATCAAGTAAGTAAAATAACTAGCATTTTCATTCATAATATTGAGTACAACAAGCCATGATTATAATAACCTTTGCCAACAAAATTATTATTCTTGGTCAACACGACCTTATCAAATTTCAAAAGAAATTTTCACCCCCACTTCTTTCTAATAATCCCTCAGAGACCAAATTGGCTCGTATACTAGAAACATGCAACACACCATTCAATGTCAAAGTTTTGTCAGATGTGAGTTTGAGAAGAGCTTTGCCTTTTCCAAGAATTAGAGTAGTCCTTGAGTCACCAAGATATACAACCTCTTCTCCTTCCTCAATTTGGGTTTAAGACACTAAGTCTTTTTTGTTAGCACATATATGCCTAGTGGCACCAGAATCTAACACCCAATCTTTCACATTAGCCACAAGGTTCACTTGGGAAACAACTGCAGCAATTATGTCATCCTCTTTGGCTTCAGTTAAATTTACTTTATCCTTAGCTTATATTCCCAGCCCTTTTCCTACATTGAGCAGCATGGTGGCCAGGTTTGATACACACAAAGCATTTACCTTTTTCTCTTGAAGGTTTGATTGTTGGTTTTGGGCTTATAATCATTCCTTTTGTCATACATGTTGCTTGATTCGATCTTCAGCTTGTTGTGCTCCATAAGGTTGGCTCTTGAAGCAATCTCCTTTCCTTTGTCAGCAACAACTTACTTGTGGTTGGTATTTTCAATTATAATGTGCTTGACCAAGTCCTTCAGCGAAATAAGTTTTTGTTTGTGTTTCCGTCGTAGTTTGTAGTCACTCCAGGATGTGGAAAGTTTTTCTATAAGCATACCAGCAACAAACTGTTCGGGCAGAGAGATTTATTCTGACTTGAGATCTTCAATCAACTTGTGATATTCGTTGACATTTGCGGTTATGTCCTTGTCCTCCATCATCTCCCACTTGTAGTAGTTTCCAATTATAAATTTTTGTTTGGTAACGTCTTCAGCAGTGTACTCTGTTATCATTGACTCCCAAATTACTTTTGCCTCCTTGTAGGAAACGTAGACATCGAACAATTCGTTAGAAAGAGTAGAAATTATAGTATACCTACCTACATACGTTATTAGCATGAACTCATTGATCCATCTGAATAGAAGTTGCTTCAATTGGCTTAGGAACAGTAAGAGCAAAAGCAACTCCATGCATATCCAAAATAGAATGCACATGTTCCTGCCATCGCTTAAAATTATCTCCATCAAAAATCTCAATTTTCGAAACATCAGGAAAAGGTTTGGCATTGGTAATTGGTGATGGAACAACAACAGAAACAGTTAGTGCAACGGGTGTAGTAGCATCAACAGCAACATTAGCAACGTTATTCTCCATAATAACAACATGGAGATATCCTTAAGATTGTTGGAAAAAAATTGGATGATTATGGAGAATAAAAGGTTTAGCTTGAGGCGTGTCAAAGACATTGTCCTTAAGGATATTTTGCCTACATCGTGATGAATAAAATTAGGCGTATCTCCCAAGATTCAACAAGCTCTTCTAGTATAACTAGAAGCGGAAACAATAAAGGTTGTATAAACAAAAACCCAACACAAAAGGAAAAAGAAGAAGAAAAGTTTTTATTTTTTCCACACTATTATCAAATGAACACAAGAACACACACGCGCATATATCTATATATATATATATATATATATAGAGGGGGAGAGAGAGAGTCAAAAAGGGAGATGGACATCTGATAGGTAATGAAAAACGTTAAACTCCATTAAGGAGTCAAATGCCAAAACGTCAAATTCATTTAAGGCTATAAACGTTAAAACCATCTTAAACCAAAAAAACGTTAGTTATCAAAGGAAATGATATCAAAATTAACGTTAAGGAAATGGTCATCCAACACCAGCTTTGGTCAGATTCAAAGCTATAAAAAGGTAATTGATTTTGATAGCCATTTAATGTTAATAAAATATAATATTTAAAGTTATTATAATTTACCATTACACACATTAAAATATATTCAAATTGATTGATCACACAAAGACCCATTTAAAAAACAAACTTAGACATCAATTTAAATATTTTTTTTGAGATATTAAAATTATTATTATTATTTTTTAATAACCTCAACTCCTCCGAGAGGTTGTTTCCAATAGACCCTCGGTCCAAAAAATGTGTCTAAATTACTGTTTATTTATAGCAACTAAAAATATTATGAGTAAATATATATACGTGCCTGAAAAGATTTTTACTAAATTACTGCTTAGGGTTTTGCTTCAGTATATTGAATATATATGGGGTTTTCCCCATCAGTGAGATTCTAATGGGTTGTTGTTGTTATATTGAATATATATGGCTGCACCGACCATATCTTCAGCACAAACAAACTTTCGATCAAACTAGGGGCGGCTCAATAGATTTTGTGAACTAAAGCAAAACATATTAAAAGGCCCTTAATTTTTTTTGTAAAATCTATATAATAGTGAGATACAAAGCAAACCCATATGACTTTGGCCTAGTGGTTATTGTACAACACGTGATGTGTGAATTATGTGCACGTCATGATTTGGAACTCCGTCGTAAATGAAAATACGATATTAATTTAGTGAAAGAAGGTAAAGGGGGCACGACAATAATTTATTGACTTTCGAACCTTGCGCCTCATTTGAGGATTTCTCTTAAAAAGACAAACAAAAAATATTACTTTCTAATGGATTGATCAATAAACTATGATGAAAAGAAATAGTCAATTCAAAAAAATTGAGTTAAAATTAGAAAGTAAAATTATTAGAAATATAAAGAAACATGAGTGTACACAGAGAGAAAAAAATTAGATTTGATAACGTTCATCATTTAATTAAATGAGAGAGAAATTTATTATTATTTATCACTTAACTGTATAACTTTAATTGAAACTTTTAAAATATTTTATTAATAATAATTACATAAAATAAATATGGTAATTGTACTTCAAATTGGGACCCTTAATATTTGGGGCCTAAAGCAATAGCTTCATTTGTCATACCCTTAGGCCGCCTGGATCTGAATTAGCCTAAGGAAAAATATGGCGACAAATATTAATTATATCAGCGATATATCGAGTATATAAATATGTTGGAATTTGAAGTAGGAGTAGTTAGATACGAATAATTAAATACGAGTAGTAGGATTGTAGGTATCCGGGACAGTTTTCATTAATTGTGATTTTAGGTTTATAAATATCTTCATTCACCATTTCGCACCTACAGTTTAACGTATCTGGAGGTCGGCCGACTAAATTTGCTTGGTTGGATATATTTCAACAAAACGTCACAGTTTGATTTTGGAGTTGAAAATGTGTTTGAACATCAATTTTTAAAATATATTTTATTTTTAAAAAAAAAATATAAAACATAATTTATACTCATAACTTATAAAAACTATCACAAATACTCAACACCACCCCCATCAATAAAATTTATTATCATTATCACAAGTCATTGTCCTAAACATAAATAAATTTGGTATAATATTATTATTTTTATAATAAACTACATAATACACTATCAAATGTCCGAAAAGACGAAGCAACATTGTCATAAAATAATAAATGATGGTCTCTTTATAAAATATAAAAGTTTAGGTAATTTTTCAAAAATATAATAGTAATATTTTAGGCTGAGCTAGTTTTAGATTTTGAAAATATGTCAAAATACATATAAAATTTGTGAACAAATATATATTTATCAAAATAATTTAACAAACGGTAAAAATTTGTCTTGGTATCCACCACTTGTGTCCAATCTTAGATATTATCGTTCAAAGATATACTTTAGCAAAGATAAAACTTTACAGTAAAAGGTGAAAAACAATAAAGTTAAACCAAAGAGGCTGCTTTTGTCATTATTAGTATAGAAAAATCTTGAAATGAAGGTATGCAATTGATGAGCTGAGTAATGTATATGGTTGTTAGCCGGCCCTAATATGTCACAGTCTTGTGTACCCCTCTTAGTAAAAAAGGGTGACTCTTCAATCTCACTAAAGGGTCGTTTGGTATGATGTATAAGAAAGTATATTATTGATATAAAAAATTAATATTATATTAATATTTTATTTAGTTAGTAGTCTGATATAAGCTATTTCGAAATAAAAATTAGTATCGGGATAACTTATACCTTATAGATGGTAGGTTAGTTAATGTCATGATAACTTATACCTTCTTCTTAGAAATTATGTAATTGTCATTTTTAATACAATATATCAAATAGTGAATAAAAAATAATATCAAAATAATTAACTTTAACCTATCTAATTATAGTATAATTTATTTCGGTATAAGACGTATTCAAACCAAACGACTCTCAAGTGCTTTTATAATTTCAAAAGATTCCTTTAGCATTGTCTTCTTCCAATGACTTTTTTTGTATTAAAAGGCCGTTATGGTTTCAAGAAAATCCAATCCCAAAATCTGAGTTAGAGCTCTCATCCATGGATGTTTTATTCCTTTTTTTAAGAAAGAAGATTTCAACTTATAGTTCAAAGTTTACTGATATTTCAGTAGATTTGCAACTATTGTATTCCTCAAACATTTCTTCTCTTTTAACTAATGATAGACCAATTTTCATTTCCAAAAAATATCCTTACATTTGTACCCAGTGCAATTTGTCATTCCTAATGCACTCTTGTTATAGCCATGACAGCGATGGTTTTGACAACTAAATTGATAAAATAATTTCAGTACAGTATAGACATTATCCCTTACTAAATGTCTATTTATTCAAAATGAGTAAGTTGTCTATGGAAAGTTTCAGGAATTATGCAATCAGGTAGCAATCTCTGAAGAGAAAGAGTGCAATGTTTGAAATTTTTCTCCAAGCCCAAGATGAATTAATATTTGCTTCCTATGGTAGGAATTATTTTTCGAGGTCAAACAGATATGATAAATGGTAGAAAATACAGTTAAAATGAGCCAAATTATAAGATCGATAGGACATTATGTTTTGTATTCTGAATGTCTTGAAGACTATCACTCTTTTATCAGATTGTGTATCAATACCCCAATTACTTCTCATACCTACCCAGTTGTGATGCATAGACACATTCTGGTACCATGTTATCTCTTTTCCTTTTCTTCTCTTTGGTATAAGCACTTAATTCATTTTGGATAACTTGTTTAGCAACTTTTACTATGCATAGCTCAAACGCTTCATTTTGAGCCCTTCTTTCACAAACATACCTATTTTGGTTACTTCAATAAAACACACGCCCATAAATGACAAAAGGTGAGGGGAGTAGTCATCGTCTTGCCTCAGTTACTTCTCATAGGCAAAAGATTGGATGATTATTACACGTCGTTTCATAATATATTGTATTGTACTGTATTGTTTGATGAATATAATGTTTGGATAGATTGTATCGTTTGTCGTTGTTTCATAATATCATGCACCAGCAATATGAAGAATAAATTTATAATATTATAAAGAAAAATTATGATACAAGGGTAAATTTATTACATAAAAAGATAGCGTAAATGATAAAATAAAATAATTTAATAATAGTGAAGGGTGAGATGAGAGAAAAAGAAAAGATAACGACGCAATCACACCAAATCGGTCGTTACATAAAGTGACACATTTTGTTGTTGCGTTACGACGGTACAATAAGTAACGATCAAAACAAACATCATATTTAAAGTAACAATACGATACAGTACAATAGGTAATGACCATCTAAACAAGTTGAACCAGATAGTATGTTAATATGCCCAATTAGTTCTCATGTTCGGAGGCGGATCTTCGATTTCTAATACATCAATACACTATTAAGAAAAAGAGGAAAAATGTATTAGGTGGGAATAAATTTATATTTCTCTTCGCAATTAACTCAACCTTCAATCAAGTGCAATATTCAACTTTCTTAGAGCACGGATGCTAACTGTTAATATTATATCATTTTAAAAAAATTATATACATAAAATATCTAATTTTACTGAAAGACTATGGTTCACGCACCCCGTATTTTTACCTATTATAAATCTGCCCCTGCTCGTGCCCCAATTGTGATGCGTGGATAGACTTTGGCCACACATCAATTGCAGTACGATGCACCTATTTATCAAACTTCCATAACCAAAAGTCTACTTATATAAGGTAGATCGTGCAAATTCATACATAAGGTAGATCGTGTGAAATCCTAGTACGAAGACCAGTTACTTCAACAAATATGTTCATGCCAATTCTGTCACACTTTCCCAACCTTTAGTTGCTCAAGTTGCATTTGAGCTACAAATTGTTCAAGTTAGAAGGTGTTATGTCTTTTTGATGAACTCAAAATGTGCTCTATTCCATGTTAATACCAAAGTGCATATGTAATATATACAGTTGCATCCAGTGTAATTTTAGATTTTGGAAGATACATATTGATGTAGATCTTCAATTTTTCATTTCCTGTTGTTATATCCTTTTATTTGTTATGTCAATGAATTATTCTAAGAAATGATCTTTTACATCTTCTTGCAATTTGAATAGAAGAAATGACATTTAGGTATATTAAAGGGCCTGCTTGCAAAGGAGTCGGGCCAATTAATTAGCATGCAACCATTCTAAAAACGACTGGTTTTTGAGGGGTGAAATTAAAAAACAATCAGATTTATAAGTGATAATTAAAAATAACCACAGTTTCAAAGTAAGGGGTTTAGTCACTTTTCATATAAAAATAAATTTGAACGAAAATACTGTTCAAAATCCGAAAAATATTCCAGCAAAATATACTGGACTTCCAGCATAATATACTTGAGTTTCAGTATAATATACTGATCCAGCATAATATGCTGAAAGTTCATACACATGTGCTCCAATCTCCAGTATATTATGCAGGAATTTTCCATGCCTTGGTCTTCCACCATAATATGTTAGAAGTTCACACACAGGTGCACCAATTTTCAGTTTATTATGCTGGAACTTTTTGTGTTGCAGCAAAATAGTCACTATTTTTTAATGACTTTATAAACGCGGATTATTTTTTAATTACCAATTCAAAAACTGGCTAGCCTATGCTATTTTCATGATTTTGGGTGATAACTTTATAAATGTGAATTATTTTTCAACTATCAATTCAAAAATTGACTAGCCTGTGCTATTTTCACGATTTTGGGTGATCTACACAAAAGGGAAACATGGCTGGTGTTCAAATTTTGTCCTAGCTTTTGACATTTATCCGAAACTAAACTTTTTAAGTTTAATACAAAATTCTGGACTAAAATACCCTCTACCCTAAAATAGAACAACTATACAGTCTACCAAAAAGAAGTGCTGCAGCCATCTTCAAACTCAGTTAAAAATAAAGGATAATCATTGAAAATATCAGTTTATATTATATACAATTAAAATAATTTTTTTACTCTATATACCTACTTTATAAATTTATTTTACTATATATATCTATTATATTCTAAAATATAATACTGTATATTCCAAATTAAAATATTGTGATATATTTGGTTTGGATACTGTATTCCAAATTAGAATATTATAGCATGTTTAGTTTGAATATTGCATTCCAAATTAAAAATTATCATATGATTGGTTTGAATACTGTATTCCAAACTAGAATATTAGTATATTTGGTTTGAATAATATATTCCAACTTATAATACTGCAGTGTGTTTTGTTAGAATATTGTATTTCAATTAGAATATTGTGGTGTGTTTGGTTTGAATATTGTATTACAAATTAGAATATTACGATATATTCTGTTTGGATACTGTATTCCAAATGAAAATATTGTAAATGTTTAATTTGAAAAATGCATTACAAATTATAATATTATAGTATATTTATTTAAATATAGTATTCTTCATTAGAATAATGCGGTATGTTTGGTTTGGATATTGTACTCTTTATTAGAATATTAATTAGGGTAAGCTAGGTTAGCGAAAATTTTCAAATTAGAATATTATGGTATATTTAGTTTGAATATTATATTTTAAATTAGAATATTATGGTATGTTTAGTTTGGATATTATACTCTTCACTAAAATATTATGGTAAGCTAGGTTTGGATTTTTCATATTAGAATATTGTGATATGTTTATTTTGAATATTGTATTCCAAATTAAAATACTATGATCTGTTTAGTTAGAGTATTATATGCCAAATTAGAATATTGTGGTAAGGTAGGTTTGGATTGTATTCCAAAGTAGAATATTATGATATATTTTAGAATATATAAAGCGTGTAATATTTTTAAGATATTTCATGTGATTTCAAAACTTAAGTATATCATAAAAATAAAATTTTATAAATAGGTATATCATGTAACTTCCCCTAAAAATACATCGTATGAACTAATTCTGCAGAGCCCATTGATCGTAAATCATGCATTAAGAATAAATGGTCCAACAATTCTTTTCATTGTATTCGTTCAAACGTTTCTATTTTCTTCTTTTCCATTCCTTTTTCTTCCTTTTAAATTAGGGGGACATTTCAACTGTCATCGTTTTTATGTTTAGCACACACAATATATAGATAATTGAAATAAAACAATAAAGGAAAAGAAAATATTGCAAAGAAAGAAAGGAAGAGTTCTATTGATTTTGAGATGAATTACAATGTGATAAAAAACTTCTATTTACAGGGGAAAAATGACTTAGCCACAAAGTAACAAACTCTCTAAAAGATAGACATTAACCTAGAATACAATTCTATTTATAACACTCCCAATTGAATGTCTATTCAACAGATAATGTGACTTGTTAAAACCTTACTCAAATAAAGCCTAGAGGAAAAAAATTCCAGTGAAGGAAAAAAAGTACACATGTTCAGAAATACGCCTTTTGGTTGCCTCGTTAAAAACTTTGAAAGGAAAATCCAGTGGGACAAAATCTTCACAGGGAAAAAGAGTACAACGCGTATTAATGCCTCTTGATGAGAGCATCAATTCACATCTTTGAGTCTTCGCATCCCAATCTTGTACACTAGTTTCTTGAAGATTGACGTCGGTAGAGAATCAGTGAACAAATAAGCCATATTATCACTTGAACGAATATGTTGCACATTAATATCACCATTCTTTTGAAGATCATGTGTGAAAAATAACTTTGGTGAAATGTGTTTTGTCCTATCTCCTTTTATGAATCCTCCCTTCAATCAGGCTATGTTATCACGCCCAACTATGCCTTATAAAAAAGACTAAGCGGCGTTGCAAAAATAATTTGGCTTACAAGTACGAAATCAAATCCCACGGAGAACTAAGGTGCTACAGTTTTTCAATATTGCTAAGAAAGACAAGTCCAAATAATTTCTTAATTATAGTGTTATTTATAACTAATTAATTAACAACTATTATAAAGCAGTAAAATTATCACTAACAAGGATGAAATTCGAGACAAGACTAAGGAGGTCTAGAGTTATGATTTTCCCAAGTGTCAGAATGCTTCCCGCTACGTTTTCTATAATTCCGCCTAAATATTTTCTACCGATCATGAGTACTTCGGATGTTGTAATTCTCTTCCGAGCAACTACTACAATATTGCACCAAAGTTTCGTTATTCCTAATCCCACCTGTAAACTCTCCGCAGTAATTCCTCACATACGTTAGGAGTGATGTTGTTCAATAACTACCTAAATATATACCTTTTTCCAAGCAATACATACTAAATAGGCACAGTTAATTGATGGACATTCAATCAACAACAATAAACACGTAGTTGAACAAGTAGAGAAATCCAACGGCTTAATTATATAAAACTCAACAGAAAAATCATCCTTCAAAAGTTTCCATCAAACCCTAGATAGGAAATTTTAGCTACTCATAACCATACTAACAATCATGATAATACTGAAAGCATTAAAATACAGATTAAGTAAGAACGAAAGAGAAAACTCTTGTGATTTGTTGCTTCCAAGTGTTCTCGTAGCCTTCTTGCCTATCCAATAATGTCTCTCCTCTAAGAAATTGGTTTAGAACACCTTTTATACATGTTGGGGGGCGTGTAGGGTTGAAACTACCAAGTCCTAGCCAAATTAAGACGACATACGCCCTTAGCCGTCTCGCTTGGCGCCTGGCACCATGTCACGACCCAAAATTCCCACCGTCAGGACGTGATGGCGCCTAACATCACACTTACCAGGCAAGCCAACGTTAGAAATTATTTAGTCATTTCTTTCCATTTATAGTAATTATCAGTAAACAGTCAAAATAAGCGAAATAAAGGTAAAGATATATATATATATATATATATATATATATATATATATATATATATATATATATATATATATATATATATATATATATATATGTATCAATGTCATTTACATACTACTTCTAGCCAGAGATCTGGTGTCACAATTCACGAAACTACAATAATTTTTTTACAATCAATTGTGTGAAAGAAATTTACAACAGTTTTGGAAATAAAGGAAAAATAGTAAAGAAGATATGTAGAAGGGGATGCCAGAGCCTGCGGACGCCAGCAAGACTACCTTGGGTCTCCAAATTGTGTAACGTGAGCCAATCTCTCAATCAGCCACTACCTGCTCTAAAATATGCACTGGAAGTGTAGAGTGTAGTATTAGTACAACTGACCCCTTGTACTGGTAAGTGCCGATACTAACCTCGATGAAGGAGTGACGAGCCTACAGCGGGACACCCACAATATATAAGCTACAGACAATAAATAATAAGGCAGAAAAGGAGAACAGTCTAATTTAAAAGCAGTAAATTGCAGAAATAAATACATAACTCCATTGTCTTATCAATATCCAGCTATAATCAATCCTTAGGAGAAATGTAAAACTACCGAGTAACTTACATAGTCAGAGAAAATTATATAAACACATATATTGATGGGATGCGCATCCCGATCCCACCAGACAACACAAAATCCTCTCTTATTCCTCTATAACGATAACACTAACAATAATATATATATATATATATAATATCGAAATCCACCATATCTAAGAGCAGAAGGTCACTGTCTTTGCGTGACAGTACAAAATAGCGTGATAAGGTGACAACCAATCCATACCCAATATAATATCGAAATCCACCATATCTAATAGCAGAAGGTCTACACTGGTCTCAAGACTCCCAATAGTGACCACACACGAACGATATACACGATCTACAATAATAGCATCCCCCACAGGTGTAGACGATATACAGGGGCACTCAAAGAATCACGGGGCATAACAAAATATGAAGCAAAATAAGATGACACATAGGAGTAAGTAGACCCCATATCAAATAGACCTGAAGCATCTCTACTGCAAACTGAAATAATACTTGTAATGATATCATTGGATGACTTAGCCTCAGGTTTGGATGGAAAAGCATAATATCGGGGCTGGGCCCCAGCACTCTGAATCATATCCCTGGGACGACCTCTAGGCGGCGGGCCTCCACCTCTAACGACCTGGCCTTCACCTCTAACAATCTGGCCCCTACTTCTGGCTACCTGACCCATGCCTCTGGCTGGATGAGCAGGCGGTGCAGTAACTAGTGCCGAAACCATGGCAGAAGAACCCTGATGCTATGGCTGAACACCCAATAATCTCGGACAGGTCCTCCGGATATGCCCATAATCACCACACTTGAAACATCCATCCTGATACTGTGGATGTGGAAACTGAGACTGAACTGAACGAGCCGGCTGACCACGATAATAACTCTGAAGAGGAGGTGCTCTAATAAGGAGTTGGTGGTGCACTATAAGTTGGCTGCCTAGAAGTAGGCACATAAGAACCACGACTCCCTGAAGCACTGTGGGATGCCTGAAGCGCTGAGTGGAATGACCTGGGAGGATGGCCTCTACCAAAAGTACCCCTGCCTCCAGATGAGGCGCTGCTGAACCCACTCGAATGACGAGGTCTCTTATCTGACCCCTGACCTCCCTGTCCAAGAACCATCTCGACTCGTCTGGCGACATTGGCCACATCCTGAAAAGAAATCTCTTTCCCAGTCTCCTTAGCCATCTGCAATCTAATAGGCTGAGCAAGTCCCTCAATAAACCTCCTCACCCGCTCTCTCTCTATGGGAAGAAAAAGAATAGTATGACGGGTCAAATACACAAATCGGCTCTCATACTGAGTAACTAAAATGCTGCCCTGCTGGAGACGCTCGAACTGACGGCGACGCTCCTTTCTCAAGATGATAGGCAGAAACTTCTCTAAGAAGAGATGTGGGAGCTGGTCCCAAGTAAGAGCAGGCGACCCAGTTGGTCTGGTCAACAAGTAATCCCTCCACCATTTCTTGGCGGAACCAGTCATCTGAAAAGCACCAAAGTCGACCCCATTGGTCTCCAATATACCCATGTTCTGATGAACCTCGTGACAACTGCCAAGATACTCCCGGAAGTCCTCTGAAGTAGTACCACTGAAATGAACTGGAAAGAGCTTGGTAAACCTATCATATCTCCACAAAGATTCAGAAGACATAGCTGACCCATCACCGGGCTGTGCCACAACAACCGGCTGAACTACTCCGACTGGATGAGCTGCTGGAGTCTGAAACTGGGGAGCCATCTACTCCGGAGTGTGAGTAGCAGGAGTCTGGGCTCCTCCTCCAACCTAAGATACGGCTGGTGCCATGGGGAATGCGCCAGTCTAGGCCACACTCTCTATAAGGCCCACCAATCGGACCAAGGCATCCTGAAGCACTGGGTGGCAACGAACCCCTCTGGGACCTGAGCTCGTCCAACAGGAACAGTCTGAGCTGGAACCTCCTCATAGAACTCTACCTGAGACTCCACAGCTGGGGCTGCTGCTCGGGCTCTAGGCTGATCCCTGCCCCAGCCTCGACCTCTGCCCCTCGTAGGAGCTCTACTGGAGGCTCTGGGTGCTGATCAATGGAAAAAGCGGTACGTCTTCTCGCCATCTACGAGAGAATAAGAATAGGAGAGCTCAATCAGTATTGAGATAACAAATAGCACGACAAATTTGAATAAAAGTGAAATTTGTTCCTAAACTTCATAGCCTCTGGGAGATAAGTACAGACGTCTCCGTAGCCCTCCCCCAGATCCTACTAAGCTTTTCCGTAAATTGTGAGACCTAAGAAACCTAGTGCTCTAATACCAACTTGTCAAGATCCAAAATTCCTACCGTCAGAATCGTGATGGCGCCTAACATCACACTTACCAGGCAAGCCAATGTTAGAGATTATTTAGCCATTTCTTTCCATATATCGTAATTATCAGTAAATAGTGAAAATACGTGAAATAAAGGCATGTATGTATGTGTATATGTATATATTTGTATATATATGTCATTTACATACTACTTCTGCCCAAAGATCCGGTGTCACAATTCACGAGACTACTACGACTTTTATACAATCAATTGTCTGAAAAAAATTTACAACTATTTTGGAAATAAGGGAAAAACATTAAATAAGATATAGAAGGGGACGCCAGGGCCTGCGGATGCCAACAGGACTACCTTGGGTCTCCAAACTGTGTAACCTGAGCCAATCTCTCAATCAGCCACTACCTGCTCTAAAATCTGCATAGGAAGTGCAAAGTGCAATAATAGTACAACCGACCCCATGTACTGGTAATTGCCGAGCCTAACCTCGACGAATGAGTGACGAGGCTATGGCGGGACACTAACAATATATAAGCTACAAACAATAAATAATAAGGCATAAAAAGAGAACAGTCTAATTTAAAAGAAGTAAATTGCAGAAATAAATATATAACTCCATTGTCTTATCAATATCTATCCATAACCAATCCTTAGGCGAAATGTAAAACTACCGAGTAACTTACACAGTCAGAGAAAATTACATAAACACATATATTGATACGGTGCGCATCCCGATCCCACCAGACAACACAAGATCCTCCCTTATTCCTCCATAAAGATAACAATAACAGTAACAATATATATATGTTGTGACGTGCAACCCGATCCCACCATATATCAATATCAATATGATAGGTCACCCTTATTACTCCATATCAATCCACCCTTATTCCTCTTGTTGCGGCGTGCAACCTGATCCCACCGTATAAACATATTCACTCTTATTTCTCCTCATAAATCCTCCCTTAATCCTCATGTTGCAACGTGAAACCCGACCCAACCAAATCATAATAAATTATACATAGTGTATAGAAGTTTCATAAAATTACACAAGGCCCTTAGCAACACTTAAAATCTAGAACAAGGAAACTAGGATTCGTGTAATCAATAAAACTCTAAAAAATTGATACTACTCAACGAGACCAAACCAGGATATCACAAAAATGCCAACAAGAACAGTGTAAGCTAATAACGGGGAACAATAATTCTTCGGGGTAACAAATATCCTCAACAAGGGAGCACATTATCTAATAGGTAACACTAAGGCATGGAACTACAACTAAACATGTAACAAGTAAAGCAGGGAGGAAAACAATATAAGGATAACAGAAGAAAACAGGTAAAACAGGTAAACTGGCGGCACATAGGTACTCCTCACCTCATGTATACGCCACTCACATGATTTATCAGGTAAAGGCAAAGGTTCCTAAACCCTGAAGTCAAGGTTAGACATAACACTTACCTTGATCCACATGCCACTCACTGCTCAATTACCACTTTTCCTCTAGTTTCTACCTCCGAATCACTCATATCTTGCCATAATTAACTTAATAACATCAAATATTGCTGAAGAAATCAATTTCAATACATAAATTTAGGTTCCCAACATTTTCCCCAAAAAGTCAAAAATCGACCCCGGGCTCGCTTGGTCAAAGCTCGAGGTTCGGACCAAAACTCATTCACCCATTCACCCCCGAGCCCGAATATGTAACTAGTTTCGAAATTCGACCCCAAATTGAGGTCTAATTTCCAATTTCGCAAAAATCCAAAACCCCAATTTCTACCATGAAATTCCTAGATTTTAGGTTGAATTCTTGTAAAAATAAGTGAAAGATTGAAAGAAACGAGTTAAAAATCACTTACCTATGATTTGGGAAAGAAATGGTCTTTGAAAAATTGCCTAGAGGTTTTTCTTGCTTTGAAGGTTTTGAAAAATGACAAAAATCCCGTCTCCATCAAGACTTATCATCTGTAGATGTCGCATTTGCGACCTGAGCTTCACAATTGCGAAGCTCGCGAATACGATAAAGGTATCGCAAATGCGAACCCCTTGCATTTCTGTAGTCTTCACAAGTGCGAATTATCCGTTCACAATTGCGAACACCAGATCTCCGCAAATGCGACTCTATCTAGCAAATGCGAGACTACCCAGACCCAACCCATGCTCGCAAATGAGGTGCTTCTTCGCAAATGCGAGGCTCGCATTTGCGAACCAGACCTCGCAATTGCGAGGCCTACAGACCTGATTCACACTAGAAATGTTTCCTAAGTTCATTTCACTCCGTAGCCTATCTGAAACTTACCGGAGCCCTCGGGGTTCCAAACCAACCATGCGCACAAGTCTAAAAATATTATACGAAGTTGCTCGTGCGATCAAATCGCCAAAATAACACCTAGAACTACGAATTTAGCACCAAATCACATGAATTTCCCAAGAACACTTTGAAATTCCTATTTTCACAACCGGACGTCCGAATCACGTCAAATAAGTTCCATTTCTCACCAAATTTCACAGATAAGGCATAAATATCATAACAGACCTGTACCGGGCTTCGTAACCAAAATACGGACCCGATAACAACAAGACCATACATTAACCAGTTTCTTAAAACCATTAAAATTTCAGTCTTTCAATTTTTAATAAAAATTTATATCTCTAGCTAGGGACCTCAGAATTTGATTCCGGGCATACGCCCAAGTCCATATTTCACTACAGACCCACTGGGACCGTCAAAATACAGGTCCGGTTACGTTTACTTAAAACGTTGACCGAAGTCAACTAAAATAAAATTTTAGGCCAAAAATTATTATTTTCATCATTTCCAACATAAAAGCTTTCCGAAAATCACGCCCGGACTGCGCGCGCAAATGAAGAAGGGTAAAAATGAGATTTTAAGGCTTAAGAGTGCAAAATTGAGTTCTAAAACATAAGATGACCCTTTGGGTCATCACACACCAATTAGGACGCCGAAATTTTTCACTATTCTGCCTTTGGCGTTTTGGTTGGTGCCTAGCACCAGTCTAGGCACAAAAATCATACTCCCTCTAAATTCTTCTGTTTTTACTTCGCTTTGCATGCAAGCTTGCCAAATCACTTCAAATTGACTCCTACACATATAAACACTATTATTAAGATCGAGTCACAAATATTTACACCAAAATTAACAACATTGAGGTATAATGCAAGGCAAATTACATGCGAAAACATGAATTTTTAGCCTAACATCACCACCCCACACTTAAGCTCTTGCTCGTCCTCGAGCAACCTAAAACCTTGCAAGACAAACAATGCGCGCAAGACATCATACAATGGAGGAACATTTGGCACACTACTCCTATGAACATGGTTGATATCAATAATTAAGCCCTTGCATACGCATTCATACCTTTCCCAACTTTCACATGTCGGAATATTAATGACCAATTAAAAACACTAAAACAACATGCCCATAACCACCCAACC
This sequence comes from Nicotiana paniculata, assembly GCA_005239505.1. Classification (NCBI taxonomy): domain Eukaryota; kingdom Viridiplantae; phylum Streptophyta; class Magnoliopsida; order Solanales; family Solanaceae; genus Nicotiana; species Nicotiana paniculata. The sequence continues at coordinate 64,794 of ML329022.1, forward strand.
TCAAAGACCGACTCATCGCCAATAAGCACTCTCAACTCGTGCACTCACCCAACCAGAGATGTTTAATAACGTCACCTATTCGTCATGGAATCATGTTCCTCACCAGAGAATAAGAGGGTATTTTGTCTACTCATTCAAATATGAATTCGAATATAATTTAAGGACATCACGTATATGAACAAAGAACCACTCACTCTCACAAAGAAATTCATGTGCATTCTGTGGTTGTACCATAGGCTTGCCCGTAGTGTATATCTCCACTGATCTAAGCTTGCAAAGTCCAAGATCAATTATGTATTTACGGATTGTAATGTAGGCTAAGGGAGGGGTATTATATATTTTGGGTATAGCGGCTAACCTCCTAAGCACTTTAATACACTACACTTAACTTTCAAATACACAGTTTTCATGACCAATTCAAACAATGCTACGAAACCATATACAACTTGGCCCTTCTTCTTTAAGCACAACTATTGCATTCACTAGCCCGGATCACGATGAATAGGAGGTGTATTTTCTATATATATATATATATTTTTTTTTTTTTTCTCTTTTTTTTCTTCAACACTTTCCCGAAATTTAAGTTGCCCGGGTAATGATCTATCAAACATATGTGCACTTTTTTGGCTTTTCTATGGTTCCACTCAAAAGCTACCCCAACTTTCACCTTACTCTTCTAGCAACTCAAGTGCTTTCGGAGGTAAAGGTTCAAAAAGATTTAGTTAAGAACAAAATGGGAATCGGCTTGTAATGTGGGTGCCAAAGAAAAAGCTTATACGCTCAAATGGGCTATCTACGAATAATTTTATTTATGGTGGCATAATAGTTCAATGGACAATCAAAGAAATGCCTAAATCATCTCCTAGACTCACAAAGCTTACTTATTTCGCTTTGACTAACACACAGGGAAAGTTCTGGACACACACATGATAGCACAAAATATAATCAACATCTCACATCACACAATGCACATGACCCCAATCGGGAGGGTTCCATTCCAACTCTCAAGTTTAGGCAAGTGATCACAAAGTCAAGAAGTATTAATTAATAATCACTACATGAACATTGAGTCAAGTAACTGAGAGCAAGCATCACAGACCGGCTATTCAATTTTTCACGGCATCAATTTTCATCAAAACATATTAGGAAGGTAATTTGCATGCTAAGACCTAACTATGTTAGCTCAAACACGTCAAAAGGCACATAACAACACTGGAGTTTTCTTTCCTCGATTTCCTAAAAAATAAGAAAATAAAAAATTACCCGGTTCAAGTTACATCCTCAGGAAAGGAACCGATGCCAAAAGAAAAACTAAGAGGGATTATTATCTACCTACGACTAAAAAAATATTTGTGAATTTTTTTTATTGGACCTTAATCCCTCAAGAAAGCCGTCCAAGAGATCCATCGTCAGGAAAAGTCCAAAAACATTATTTTAGTTAACCTAAAACAACTAAAATATCATAAAAATCACCCAGATAATCTCCTCACCCCACACTTAAAATTATGCATTGTCCCTAATATACATCATAAATAACAAGAGGGTTAAAGTAACTCTCTGGTAGGCCAAAAGCTGAAGCATCAACAGCTCATGGGATACTCAGACTTCTCCCAAGCCTGGTCCTTCGTGTGGGTACCTCATACTTAGTTCCAACCATCTGGTTTGCTTTTGCTTCCTTCCAATGGATTTCCTTTCCATGCTCCAACAACATTAAAAAAAATACACTACAAAAAACTAACACAATTAAACAAAAAGTAAACAAATAAAAAAATTAAAAAATAAAAACGCAGTAAAGTTGGGTTGCCTCCCAACAAGTGCCTAATTTAACATCGCAACACAACGCGAATTACTTGTTACCTCCACCTCGAGCTTATGAATTGAACCCCAAGTTTTGCTTCAAGCTTATGATTATGCTCTCGGGGCAGTACAAATTCTTGCAAGCCAAAAATTATATAAATTCTCATGCACTTTTTGTCTCTCGATCGAGGAGTGTCACCTTGGCTGGACGGCCTTAAAATTTTCAAAATATAAGGCTCATCTATCTCTTCCCTTGACTTCTTTTTATGATCATATGAATCAATTCTCATTTCACCATCTAAACATAATGTAGAGAAGTGTTTGGAATGAGGTTCAACACACTCTAATACATGAACTTCAACATTTTTGATCTCCTCAACACCAATCACACCAGAGTCAACTAAATTTGTGTCTTCAATATCCTTTGCGGACTCTAGTCTTACTTCTTCAACATCGGCATCCTCAAATTCTAGTTGGATAGATTGTTGGTGGTCTACTCTGACCTCCTCCATTAGCACCTCAATTTTAGTATCTAATTCATGCTCTTCTGGGCTACTATCCCCAATATTGACTTGTTGAGCATTAAATTCTTCAACCAATTGACTCACTTGTGCCTCCAGGTTGCGAATAGTAGTATCTTTCCTTTGTATGCGTAATTGTTTCTCATCATTTTGTTCCACAAGGAACCTTAGCGTATCCTTGATCTCTTTCAAATCATCATCCCTGGGTTCTTTGTTCCTATTAACTTCACAAGAAAAAGTAGAACCATCATAGTAAGGGGTTGGGGGGGGGGAGGATAAGAAATATAAGTACAAACATGAAAGCGACCATCTTTACCACCACACATATCACATACATTCCACACAAAAGATTGAATTGGGTCACATAATTCGCTCTCAGGAATATTTTGATAATTTTTCCATGGGTGGTTTCCTCCACAATATTCATAAGGAGGATTAAAAGTAGAATTACCAACATAAAAACTTTATAATTCCAAGATGCCATGTATCTCAAATAAAAAATAAAAAAAAATAAAAAAAAATTCAAAATTGATACCCAACAATATTTACAGCTACAGCTGTACCTTTAGTTCCCCGGCAACGGCGTGAAAATTTGATCACGCCCAACTATGCCTTATAAAAAATACTAAGAGGTCGTTGCAAATATAATCCGGTTTACAAGTCCGGAGTCAAATCCCACAGAGAACTAAGGTGCTACTGTTGTTCAATATTGCTAAGAAACACAAGTCCAAATAATTTCCTAATTATTAGGATTATAATATTTATTTCTAACTAATTAACTAACAACTATTATAAAGCAGTAAAATTATCACTAACAAGGATGAAATTTGAGACAAGACTAAGGAGGTTTAGGGTTATGATTTTCCCAATTGTAAGAAACCTTCCCTCTACATTTTCTATAATTTCTTCTAAGATACTCTACCGATCATGAGTACTTCGGGTGTTGTAATTCTCTTCCGACAACTACTACAATTTACTAGACATATTCTTTCTAACTACGCTAGCTCGCACTAATTCACCGCTCACTAAGATTGCACCAAGGTTTTGTTATTTCAAATCCCACCTTTAAACCCTCCGTATTAATTCCTCACATACGTTAGGAGTGATGTTGTTCAACAACTACCCAAATGTACCCTTTTCCAAGCAATACATAATAAATAGGCACACTCGATTGGTGGCCATTCAATCAACAACAATAAATACGTAGTTGAGCAAGTAGAGAAATCCAACGACTCAATTATATAAAATGCAATAGAAAACTCATCCTTCAAAAGGTTCCATCAAATCCTAGATGAGAAATTTTAGCTTCTCATAACCATACTAACAATCATGATAATAACTGAAAGCATTAATATACAGATTAAGGAAGAATGGAAGAGAAAACTCTTATGATTCGTTGCTTCCAAGTGTTCTCGTAGCTTTCTTGCTTCTCCAATAGTGTCTCTCCTCTAAGAAATAGGTTTAGAACCCTTTTTATACATGTTAGGGAAGTGTAGGGTTGAAACTACCATGTCCTAGCCAAGTTAGGATGAAATCCGCCTTAGCCATATCGCTTGGTGCCTGGCGCCAATCAGGAATTTTCCACTATTCTGCCTTTGCCGTTTTGGTTGGTGCCTGGCACCAATCTGGGCACCAAAATCATACTCACTCCAAATTATTTTGTTATTACTTCTCTTTGCATGCAATCTTGCCAAATCACTTCAAATTGAATCATGCACATATAAACACTATTATTAAGCTCGAGTCACAAATATTTACACCAAAGTTAACAACTTTGAGGTACAATGCAAGGCAAATTACATGCGAAAACATGGATTTTTAGCCTAACATCACTGTGCATGTTGTATTGTCTTCATACAAAATTGTGGCTAGATTGTCACTTTTCAAAACCACATTTATCTCGAATAAGATGTATTATAGACCTCAACCACACATATTCTCGACTTGCTTCATAAATAGCAATTATCTCAGCATGATTAGATGAAGTAGCTACGGTTGATTGTCTAGTCGATCGCCAAGATATGGAAGTTCCTCCACATGTAAACACATATCCTGTTTAAGATCGAGCCTTGTGTGGGTCAGGTAAATATCCAGCATCGGCATAACCAACAAGATCGGTACTGCAATCGTTGCCATAAAATAAGCCCATATCAGTAGTCCCATTTAGATATCGTAATATGTGTTTGATTCCATTCCAATGTCTCCTTGTAGGGGTAGAGCTATATCTTGATAAAAAATTAACTGAAAAAATTTATGCCAGTACTTGTAGTATTACAAGATACATTAGTGCACCAATTGCACTAAGATATGGTACTTCAAGACCACGAAGCTCCTCAATATTTTTTTGAGGTCTGAATAGATCCTTATTAACATCAAGTGATCGAACAACCATAAGAATACTTGACGGATGTGCTTCATCCATGTAAAACCGTTTCAATACCTTTTATGTGTAGGCATATTGATGAACAAAAATCTCGTTTGTCAATGTTCAGTTTGCAAACCGAGACATAATTTTGTTTTTTCGAGATCTTTCATATTGAATTCCTTATTTAAATAATCAATTGCATTTTGGAGTTTTATAGGAGTTCCAATAAGGTTTATAGGTGGATGTGGAAATTCCCAAGTCCAGAAGCAGAGGAGGTAAAAATAAAATAGAAAAAGAAAAAGAGAGTGAGGGTGTGCGAAGTGATGAGAGGGGAAAAGGGAAAGGAGTGGTTGATTCTTCACCCACCTCTGAAACTGGTAGAATAGCTATCTGTGGAGAAGAGTCAGAAACGGTGGAAGAAAGTGGCAAGAAAACAGGGAGAAGTGGATCTGGAGAAGCCGTTGAAGGGCTGGTAAATCTTGGAAAGCAAAAAGATGAACCTGGTTCGTCCGTTGAAGAAACACTAGCAGATCTTTTGAAAAAGGTAGGTGATACTCATAAACCCAAGAAGAAGAGAACTCCTAAAACAAATACCCCTGGCACAACAAGAGCCAACAATAAAAGGAAGGTTGCTCCGTCTGACACTACTGAAATTCCTCTCCCAAGAGGAAGAGCCATAAGGATTCAGCTGAAGCAAAGTGAGGAGGAGTCACAGAAAGCTTTAGACGAAAGCAAGAAGAAAATGATTGACAAAGGGAAGGAAAAGGTGGTGGAGCCTGTTGAGGCTGTTAATGTGGATGAGATGGACCTGGTCCATCAAGGTGAAAAGGTGACTGTTGAGGTGGAGGTTCAGACTCCCAAGCCCAAGAAAGCCAAGACCTCTTCTAAGAAGTCTACTTCTGTATCCAAGTCTGCTGAACCATCCACCCTGGCCAAAAGGACCAAGTCTGCAGTGAAAACCAAACAAGTAAAGATTGCTGAAGAAGAAGAATGGAGTGGAGAAGAGGAGGATGAGTCAGGCAGTGAAAAGGACAAGCTGGCCAAGTTTGGAAAATGAACTATCTTGAATGGTAGGCTCTTGAATGATTTGGAGGAAGAAGGAATGGTCCTGTTGCTGGAAAAGCTAGAGGTGCAAGAGGGGAAGGACATGGTCCTTCAGATGGATGGCAAGTTGGCTAGGAGTGAAGTTATTGAGTTCATGGTCAATGCTTAAGTGAAGGATGAAAGAGTCTCCAGTTTGGTGAAAGGGGTTCAAATTTCCTTAGACGACGCAAAGGAACTGGTTGAAATGCTAGGTGTACCTTCTGAAGGGTACAATGATTACACAAGGTAGGAATGGCCCAGCCTAGACACTATTTCTACTGCCCTGAGCATCACTAGGAAATTCTATGATAATGAAGAAGAAAGTGAGCCCAAGGCTGTATACAAAAGTGAAATGAAGCCCCCCTCCGCACAAAGTGTTGCTTGAATTGATCAAGTGTGTCCTGCCTAGGCAGGAAAGAAGACACATTGCCAACTTCATGGACTTGGTTTTGATGAAATGTCTTGATAGTGGGAGGCAGATCAACTGGCCTAGGTTTATAATCCAGCTTCTAGATAGGGTTATCAACGGCTCCATAGCCCATGTCATTCCCTATGGCTTCATTCTCACTGCTGTTCTTGCTCATTGTAAGGTGCCACTGAAGAAGTGGGAGATGGCCACAAGCAAAGACCATTTTGGGATTAACACTCTACTTGGTTGTGATTATGAGGTCCATGCCACTCCCAATGAACCTGGTTCATCTAAAAAGACACCAGTCAATAGCAAGGTCAGAGCACTGGTGCAGGAGAGTGGGGCAAAGGATGCTGAGATAGCAAGGCTGAAGACACGGTTGACTGAGGTAGAATATGAGAGAGATGCTCTCAGAACAAAGCTTGCAAATGAAAAGGAGAAGAATGATGGAATTCTTCAAAATATACTGCACCTTCTCCAAGCCAATAATCAAGCCTCCAGTTCTTCCAAGCCTTAATTTCCTAGCGCAGTATAGAACTTTTAGTGACCCGGATTCGGGATTTTTCTTGTTTTTTCTCATGTTTTTCAATATTTTTGTTTATTTTTGTGGATTGTGGAAGCATCATATCGTCTATCAATGAAATTTGCTGATTTTTGCTCTAATTGATTGTCTATATTTCTTTGATACTTTAAATTCTTAGCTTGATTGTTGATGATTAATCCATGAATTCATTTGAAGTAGCCCCAGTAGCCATGAGTAAGTTTTAAAATCTGGGATTCACACATTTTTTTCCAACTTTTTGATGATGCCAAAAGGAGGAAAAATTACGCTTTGTATTTTGTACAGTGATATTTATAACCTGATGAACCTGGTCCTTGATTATAAGTGAAAACTATTCTAACATTGTGGTGATGTTGGGCTAAGTTGAAACATGCCCTAAACTTAGGGAAGCATAGATTTTGTCATCATCTAAAAGGGGAAATTTGTTGGCCCAAGTAAAGGATAGTTTTGAAGATTAACAAAGAAACTCAGGAATGAACCAGGTCCATCACTGATGGACAAAGACAAGAGCAGATTCAAGCACGTGAGATACATGTGAAAGAAATAAACGTAATCTAACAGAATAAATATCTCCTGATTGAAAAAGTTTCATAAATGATAAGGAGAAGGAATCCTTACTCAAAAAGAACATTATCCAAGATAAGGAAGGATTTAGGAGTTGAGATTAACTAGAACTCTTCCACCAAGGAAGACTAGCATTAGGACTCTAATTAATTCTTTATCTACTAACTCTATATATTGCAGGATGTTCTCAGTTAACAGGTATGTACATACGCAGAAGTTAATCAAGAATTGAGAGCAAAATAGCAAGGCATTTTGCAAACAATTCGTGTGAGATTCAAGTGTGCAAACCTGAAGCTACTTGAACCAGATAGAAGAACCAGTTCCAAGTGTCTGTCTTTTATTCTAGTTCAATTGTAGTAGGTGGTTTTACATTGTACCTTTCAGCTTTATCTTGAAGCATTTGTAATAGGTACTCAGTGTATTCAAGTTAGAGTTAACTTGAAGTTGTCGTAACAGTTAAAGGCTATTTGCTACAGGGGATTAGAGTTAGTCCTAGGTTTACAAAAGTGTTTTTGTAAATGCAGTTTTTGGCTCAGTGATTTAGTGAAGAGATTGGAAAAATCCTATTGGGAAGTAGGTCGTGGTTGTTCACCTATTGAGTCAGGTGTTTTCCACGTAAAATTATTGTGTTCTTTAATTTCTGTACTTATTACCGCAACAGTAGTATTAGGAACACATAAAAGAACTGGGTCCTTCTATAATCTATGTACACGAAAAATTGGACACCACACAAATTACCCCTTTCTTGTGTGGTATTGAAGTATAAAACATCTGTCAAGATCAAATTCTTTAAAATGTTATGTACTAATATTCTATCTTAACTACTGATGTTAAAGAATGGAAAAAGTGTAATTCCAAACTTACTGTTTGACATCAAAAAATTATTTTATTATTAGAGATATAGAAAAGGGAAGATATTCCAAATAGTTGCCGACACGAGAAGCGAAAAGTTGAAATAGCTAATAGAAGAAACAAAATGTGTCGCGTGGGCCATAAAGAAATGAACGATCAAAATTTAACATGTTTGGGAGAAGACGGCATCTCTGATGCGGGATTTTGGTCTTCTTAATACAAACAAATAGAAATGGCGAGAAAAAGCTTACACTATTTCATAAATAAATTGTACTAATTGATATTGATGACTATTAATCATGTAAAAATTATAATTATATTATGATTATTCACTAGCTACTACGAATATTCAAAAATAAAAGTCAAACTACTTAATTATTTTTAAACACGGATCTATTACTAATCAAGTTGTCTATTTTTTCATCAAGGTGCTCAAAAAAGTCTATCACATCCAAATGGGTGATGTCAAATTCATTGTCAGAGACAAAATTAGTTTCAGGGCATTTATTCATTAGAGATGCTTGATAAAGTTCAACCAAGTATCTTGGTGTACGATAAATATTTGCCCAATATCCTTTTTCACCGCAACACTAGTATACAGTTTCTGTACTCTTTGCTTTTGGCTTTCATCTTTCTCTTTTCACTTTTGGTGAATATTTTTCTTTGGGGGATTATTAATACCTCAAAAATTTCTTCCTTGGCCATGACTATGGCCACGAACAGGGTCACACTTAGTATAATGGGAATAAACCTCATTCACTTCAGGCAATGGTGTATACCCAGTGGGTCAATTATCGTAATTTCTCATGAGCATGTCATTGAGTCATCCAGCCACAAGGAGAAGAGAAATCAACTCAGAGTACTTCTTGAAGCCTTTCTCTCGGCAGTGCTATTGAAGAACCATATTGGAGGCATGAAACATTGTGAACGTTTTATTTCAAGCATATCATAGTCAGTGATACTATCTCCACAGAGTTTCAATTCAGAAGTAATTCTGAATCACCGAATTGTATTTAGAAATAAACTTAAAGTCTTGGATCCTCAGATGAGCCCAATCATATCGTACTTGTGGAAGTATGACCAACTTTAGGTTGTCATATCTTTCCTTTATGTCATTTCACAAAACAAGTGGATCATTGACTGTGAGATATTTTATTTTCAATCCTTCACTAAGGTGATTACGAAAGAAATTCAAGGCATTAGCATTGTCTTTGGTAGACGCTTTATTTTTATCTTTAATGGCGTCTCCAAGAACCATTGCAAACTAAATGGATTTCAGCATCCAACACTTATGACATATAGTTCTTGCCCAAAATTTCCAGGGCAACAAACTTTCGTTTCATAATATCAGTCATAGTTAAAAGAGGAGAAAAATTATACTTTAGTCTTTTCAAAGAGCTTCTTGAGACGGTAGAGTCTCGTGCTGATAATGTGAAATAAAACAATAAAGGAAAAGAAGAATATTGCAAAGAAAGAAAGGGAAAATTCTATTGATTTTGAGATAAATTACAATGGGATAAAATCCTTCTATTTATCGAAAAAAATGACTTAGCCACAAAATAACAAACTCTCTAAAAGATAGATATTCACATAGAATACAATTCTATCTATAACAATAATTAACTTTTATGAAATTTATAAAGTGAAGTAACCATATTCTTACTTTTATAACACTAGCTTTAGTGTACGTGCATTGCACGTATTTTATGCGTCTATTAATAAAAATGCATAAAATGAGAATAAGAATGAATTATGTGTAATAGAAATTGACATCAAAATAAATGCAATATTTATTTAAATTGCAAAATAAATGTTACATTGGAGAAACATTTGAATGCAGACTTATTGGGTATATTTTGAACTTGTATCGAGAATTCATGCAAGTTAATTATATAACTTTTATATTTACTCCTTATACAATTTAATAATTGTCTCTAAATTTCATAATGAATATTTCTTCTCTAATATAAAAGTTGATTTTAAGCTATTCAATATTACATAAAATAATATGACAAGTATTATAGTTATGTTACATAATTAAAATAAGAAAATAATTTATATAAGGTCAAATCTTAATGAGTTTTAAAGTCCTGGATATTTGAACTTCCCACGTAGTACAAATAAGTAAATATTTGATAACAAAAATTTAGTTGATTTAAGAGTTTTAAATATTAAAAAAACAACTAAATTATAATTTTATCAATATAAAATATCTACTGCCATTGTCAAATATTCTAGTAAAATGAAAATGAAAAAATTCATACATGACTTCATATTCTTTATATTAATTACAATCTTAAATTATTATAATATACTCTTATGCATAGTTCTTTTTTGGGTAACGTATTTATAGTGTTAATATATGTTTGCTTTATATCTATTGCGTAATTAAGAATCTAATAATCACGTGAAACCTTGCGGCGCCTTTAATGATGAGAGAAGGCGATACCAAAAAGAATAACTCGAGGGCTAATTCATTTTGAATTTGATATGAAGAAGTATCACAATTGTAATTTGGAACTGAATTGATTTGAGATTTAATTGTATTATTCTTTTTTTAGTTGACGTCAAATAAATCTCTAAATATATTTAATTGATTTTAGTCTTTAATATTACGATTTCCTAGGAACTTCAAATAGGAAAATATTTAATAATCAAATTTAGTAAATTTTAAGGTCATGTATATTAAGAAAGTAATAAAATGACTATTAATAAATAGTAGGAAAATAATTAAGCCTATTTCAAATCATTATGAAAATAATTAAATGACTATTATATCCAATGTGACCTCTATTTTTAAAGGGAAAAAATGCATATAATATAGATAGATAAATGTTTAGGTAAACACACTCATAAGCTAAATAAAGCTGTAGTATTTTCTAGAACTTTACCTAATACTTATAAATTTGAAGTAAATTAATAATAGAACTTATTAAATTTGTAAGTCAATCTAAATTTCTTCCCTGGAGTATTTGGACACACACACACACACACACACACATATATATATATATATATATGATATTTCAAGCGATTAGCTGTGTACAAAATATTAATAGAGACTAAACCAGAGTTCGATGCGCGTGTACCCCATCTCAATGTAATGACCCGGGTGGTCGTTTCGTGATATTAGCCCCGTTTTTGCTTTATCACATGTTTCTTAGCCTATTTATGTTGTATTGGGTCGGTTGGTTCGGGTTCAGAGTGGTCGTGGTGAGAACGAGACACTTAGTATCTTAAATTAGCTTAATAGTTGAAAAAGTCAACTAGGAGTTGACTTATTGGTAAACGATATCGGAATGTAGATTTTATGGCTCGGATAGCTTCGCTAGGTGATTTGGGACTTAGGAGGTGTGTTTGTAATAAAGTTTTGATGTCCGGTGTAGAATTAGGCTTGAATTGGCAAAAGTTAGTTTTTGGCGATTTTTGATCGGCAGGGGAAAATAGGCTATCGGGGTCAGAATGGGATTTTGACAGTTGAAACAGGTTCGTAACATCATTTTGGATATGTGTGCAAATTTTCAGGTCATTCGGACATGTTTTCGTTGGTTTCGACATCATTAGCGGATTTTAGAAGTTTCAAAGTTCATAGGCTTGAATTTGATGTGATTTTGGTATTTTTACGTTATTTTTGGTGTTTCGAAGGCTCGACTAAGTTTGAATGATATTATGAGATATGTTGGTAGGTTTGGTTGAGGTCCCGGGGGCCTTGGGTGTATTTCGGATGCTCAAACGGGCACTTTTGGTCTTTGGGAGATTGCTGGTTTTCTGATGTTTTAGCAGCAATGGTTTGTTCGTTGCGATCGCATGAGTTCATCCGCGATCGCGTAGAGTAAAGATTGAGGCAAGAAGTTTTTTTCTATGCGATCGCGTAACAAGGTTTGCGATCGCATAGGTTGGGCAGACTTGAGCAGTGCGGTCGCGTGGTTCCTTGTGCGATCGCGTAGAAGAAAAAGGGGGCGCGTGAGGTTGTTGCAATTGTTTTTCGCGATCGCATGAATGGGTACGCGATCTTGTGGGTAATGGTGCGATCGCAATAAGTAAAATTTGGAGGCAGTAAGTTTTTTCTTCGCGATCACGTGGGTGGTCCCGCAATCTCAGTGAGTTAATATTTAGTGCTCGGCAGAATGTTTTAAAAGGCCATTTTTGCGGATTTAGTCTATTTTTCCGCCATGGTTGAGCGGGTTTGGAGCTCTTTGAGAGGGATTGAAGAGGAAATCAAAGGGAATCACTTGGAGGTAAGATTTCCGACTTCATAACTCGATTCTATGTCGTTTTCTAAGTAATTAAACTGGAAATTTGTTGCATTTAAACCCAAAATTGGGGAGGTTAGGTGCATGAGAATTGGAAATTTCTTTTGATGAATTGAGTGGAAAATTGTGGTCCGATTTTGGTGTTCTTGGTATGTATAGAATCGTGGGAGGATGAGTATTCTTGTGATGTAAATTTTATAGAATTCCGAGACGTGAGCCCGGGGCTCAGTTTTGGCCAATTTCGGAAATTATGCTTAAAATTGATAGCTTTCGATTGGGTTTTGTTCCTTTAGCATATATTGATGATGTTAATCTGGTTTTGGTTAGATTCAGGGAATTTGGGAGCCAATTCGAAGGGCAAGAGCATCGCGGAGTAGTTTTTGGGTTGTTTTGAGGTAAGTAACGATTGTAACTCTAAACTTGAGGGTATGAAACCCCGGTATTTTATATTGTTTTGGAAAATGAGGTGAAGCGCATGCTAGGTGACGAGCGTGTGGGTGTGCACCGATAGGGATTGTGATTTGGTCGTCCCGTAGCGACTGTTAAGCCGCATATTCGATTTGAAACTTTACGACATCCTGTATTTTAGAAATCTATACTTGTTTATGGGATGTGAGCCATGTTTGGGGCCTCATGCCGACCTGTTTAGACCTTCAGGGGTATTTTTACACTATTCTCACACTATCCTGATAGAGCATCTGTGAACTCAGTCATGTTTACCACTTGTTGTTGTTATTTTCGCTTTTATCACACTTTTTTGAAACTCTGAAGAGTATTTTGGGCTGAGTCTCGTGAGTTGAGATGAATTGCCCGAGTGGCTTGTGAGGATGACTGAGTGAGGCCGAGTATGTGAGGATAGTTATGGGACGGGCTGCACGCCGCAACAATATATATGTTATATATTACATATGGATAGGGCTGCACGCCGCAGCAATATAGATTATCTATGGATCGGGCTGCATGCCGCATCAATATACATTATATATGGATCGGGCTGCACACCGCATCAATATATATATATATATATATATATATATATATATATATATATATAGGATCGGGCTGCATGTCGCAGCATATATAGCTCTTAGGCTGTAGGAGCCCCTCCGGAGTCTGTACACACCCAGTGGCCGCAGTCGACTATTATATGGATCGGGCTGCACGCCGCAGCGTATGTTATATGGATCGGGCTGCACGCCGCAGCAGTATAGATATATATACAAGTATTGGATCGGCCTGCCCGCCGCTGCAGTTGTGTGTATTCATGGTACTTGCTGAGTACGAGTGTTTAGTGTGAGCATAAGATACTGATAGTGGAGTCATGAGTGACTGAGAGGCTTGCCCCAGAGGATTTATTATGAGTGATACTATGCCCGGGGGGCTTATATTTTATGAAACTATTGTTTTCACTCTTCTTTACACTGAGCCTCAGATGATAATGTTGGACAAATGTTTTTATGCGAGATTTTAAAATGGAAACTGGAGTTTTATGAAATATTCGGAATGTAGATTCCTGACATGATTTATTCAATTCCACGGTTACTCATTATATGGATTTACATGTTTTATAAGTTCTCGTCACTACACTCAATTTTTTAGTTACTTTGATTACTTACTGAGTTGGCGTACTCACTGTAAGGACCCGTAAAATTCTCTTGTTTAAAAATACTGCCGAACAAAGTACCCCGAGACTTAAAGAATATAATTTTTCCAGAAAGTAGGTGTTATGCGATCGCACATCGTGTATGCGGACCGCATAATGGTCGCATACCTAGGCAGAGTACTGCCCTATTTGAAGCCAACTATGCGGTCCAGTATCCGATCGCATAACGTGTATGCGGACCGCACACTTGGTCGCACACCTGGGCAGTGTATTCTGGATTTTTGGCCAATCTTGAGGGCCATTATGCGGTCAGATCTGCGAACCGCATGTCAGGAATGCGATCGTATTTTTAAAACCCGACCCCAGTTCAGTAAAAACACCCCTCCCCTTCATTTTTAACCATTTTCTGAAAAAAACTAGAGAGAGGGGAGAAAGGGTTCTTAAGGGAGAAATCTTCATCATTACCAATTGAATTTTCAAAGTCACTCAGGCCTGAAAATTTCGAGTAATCATCTTCTTCTTCATTCTAACAGGTAAGAATCCCCAAACCCTTTTCATTAATTTTCTGGTTTTAAACAAAAGGGGGACTCTCATGAATTGATTCTTGAAAATATAAGTTTATACCTTGCATGCATGTTCATTAATGTCCATAATCTAGTAAGAGGAAGCGGGTTGGGGTAAGGTTCACAAATGAGGGGTTGACAATCTAAAGAGGGGGGGGGGAGTCATATAGCAGTTGATAAATGCTAAAAAAGGGTTCAAATTGTATGCATGGCTCTCGATTCTGAGTTGAACATGTTTAATTGTGAACTAGATTGACGGTACTAGTCGGTCCGATGATTCGTGAGTAAAGGTTAAAAAGGAATTTCGACCCCAGGTATGTATGACTAGCTTTAACCTTCGTAGAATCCTCTTGTGGGTTCCGGGTATTTGGTATGTGTGCCTTGTTTGGAAATATGTGAATGGATTGTTCAGACGTATTGGGGCGTGAGATTCTATTCTCTGATTTTCCTGGTTGATTGTCATGCTACTTTGTTGTATGAAGTTGTGAAAGGTGTTTGATGTGTAATGAACGAAATATTGATAATGTGCTCAAATGCGGGAATTGTTAAAATAGTTGAAAGCCATGCGTGGAAAGTAATGAAAAAGAGTATTGTGAAACAATGTAACTGAATTGAGCGATTGTGGCAAACCCGTGTTCATGAAATTACTACTTGATAAGAGTTATGGTGCCTTGGACCCAAATACATAAATTGTTGATAGGAACTTGTATTCCTTGAAGTGATGATTCTTGTGATGTAATTGTTTGTGGTTGCTGTTATGAAATATGATTGTCAGGTGGGATCGGGTTGCACGTCGCAACACAAAGCAATAAGCTTAATAAGGTGTGAGGCAATAAGGGTGGCCGAGGTAACAAGGGTGGCCGAGGTAATAAGGGTGTCCGAGGTAATAAGGACGGAATGTGATCGTTATCACCATCAAAATGAAAAATCGAGGAAACTCTTGGATATGGAAATGTTGAAAAGGGGAAAAAGAGAGATTGTGAAACTTGATGATTTGGTTGTTCTTTTCCACGTGCATTGATTGATTGGTTCTATTACCGTTTATTACTTGTGTATTGTGTGATTGTACTTGGGATTAAGTTTGTTCATACATACTAGTACTATTCCACAGTACTAACGTCCCTTTTGCCGGGGGCGCTACATTTTCTTATATAAATGTAGGTGGTTCTACAGCAGGTAATTCAGCCCACCGTCAGTAGTGCCTCCTCTCCTTTCCGTCAGCTGTTCTGGTGAGCCCCACATCCTCCGGGACCACGTGTGGCTCATGTCACCTTGATTTGAGTTTATGGTGTAGTGTAAGTTATAACCGGGGCCTTGTTGCCGGCAAGTAGCATATAAATCTTTTGTACTTATAGAGGCTCCGTAGACACAATGTGGGGAAAGTATATATGTATTTTGGGTAGTAAGCGTACGGTTTGGAATCGTGGTCCACGTTGTTAATGTTGTATGTATTTTGTAAGTATTTGGTATCAGGTGATAGAAATGATAAAAAGTAGAAGTGAATTCAAGTTGGAAATTTATGCTTAAGTTATAAATGGCTATTTTACTCGAATGATGTATATTGAAATCACGGGGTAACGCGTGGGATAGGAAAGGCAAATCAGATTCGCTTGACTGTGGTCACCCGGTTGAGTGCCGGTCGCGTCCCTCGATTTTGGGGCGTGACAAACTTGGTATCAGAGTCTAAGGTTATAAAAGTGTCCTAGGATGTCTCGGAGCCGTGTCTAGTAGAGCACTTCTTATCGATGTGTTGTCGACCACATCTATAATTAGGGGGCTACATGGACATTTAGGAAACACCCTTTTCATTGTTATTCTATATCATGCGGTGAAATGGAAAGTGAAAATATTCTCGTCTAACTCGTGCTCTGTTCCAAAATTTTCAATAATGGCACCAAAGAAAAGAGCTCGGCTCGGCTTAGAGGCCGATGCCACCCCAAGTGTGGCTGTGAAATTTGTACCTGATGGTGCGGGTGGGAGTGAATCCCTGACTTTAAATCCACCTGGCCTTTCTGTTCCAGACCAGAGTGTACCTATTCCTGCTGCAACAGAGGGTGCTGCAACCCCTCCCGCTGGTATTCCTGATCCTTCTTCAGTTCCAGCTTCAGGTCCCGGTACTTCTGATGGGGACCTCAAGGGAGCTATTCATATGTTGACCCAGTTAGTGGCCGCTCAGGCCCAAGGATCTCATGCTACCCCTGCATCCTCTAGTGGACAGGGAGATTCCACCAGTTCCAGAGTCAACCAGTTTCTGCGGTTGGCCCCTCCAGAGTTCTCAGGTATTGATCCGGAGGCCGATCCGCAGGATTTTCTGGATGAGATGTGCAAGATGCTTCGGGTTATGAAGGCTATAGAGACAGAGGGGGTTGAGTTAGCATCTTACAGGCTGAGGGGAGCAGCGTATTCATGGTTCGAGATGTGGGAGAATTCCCGTGGGGAGGAAGTCCTCCGGCGAGATGGAATGAGTTCGTTGATGCTTTCATGGATCACTTATTTCCTGCCGAGGCTATGGCCGCCTGTGCTATGGAGTTTGAGGTTCTCAAGCAGGGAAATATGAGTGTGTGGGAGTACCACATGGAGTTCGTGAGGCTGTCCAAGTACGCTCCTCAGTTGGTATCGACTATGGGTGCCAGAGTCCGACGGTTTGTTCCGGGCCTCAGTCCTTTGGTTGTGAATGAAGCTGCTACAGCTGCCATGCACTCAGACATGAATTATGGTAATATAGTGGGATTCGCCCAGGCCACGGAGGCTAGAAAATCGAAGATAAGGTCGGAGAGGGAGAGTATCAGTAGGGTCCGGTCAACGGGCCATTTGGGGAGTTCAGTTGGGGGAGGGAGACCAGTTCAGGGAAGATGACCATCAATGCCATCCCAGTCTTATGCTCATTCCTCATCCAGTGCATCTCCACCAGTGCACCATTATTAGTAGAGCAGTCGCTGGGGACCAGGATCAGACAGTAGGAGACCCCATCAGTCCTGTCGTCTAGAAGGGAGGTTCCAGCAGCAGAGGAGGGCTCCATACCCTAATTATGGGAGGTTCCATACCGAGCCTTGTTACTTAGATATCCTGGTATGCTACGGGTGTGGGGTGAGATGTCAGATTCGGCGGGATTACCGTGCGCCCAGTCAGGGCATGTGTAGTGGTTTTGCCCAGCCGTCCGGTTCTTCAATCGCCGCATCTTCGGTACATCCTCCAGCTCCAGTAGGGCGTGGTGCAGTTAGAGGTGGTACTCGTGGTAGAGGTGGACCCAGCCGGTTCTATGCTTTGAGTGGTCTCCAGAGTGCGGAGGCTTCTCCAGACGTTGTTACAAGTATTCTGGCTGTCCAGCCCTTGATTGTTATGCTCTTATTGATCCGGGTTCCTCCTTGTCTTATGTTACCCCATTTATTGCTTCAAGTTTTGGGATAGAACCCGAACAACTTCATGAGCCGTTCTATGTGTCGACTCTGGTTGGTGATTCCATTACAACTGCACGAGTCTATAGAAATTGTGATGTCACGGTGTGTGGTCGAGATACCACAGCCGATCTTATCGAACTAGGGATAGTAGATTTCGATGTTATCATGGGAATGGATTGGCTTTACTCGTGCTTTGCTAAACTCGACTGCCGAACAAGAATTATGAGACTAGAGTTTCCTAATGAGTCGGTTATTGAGTGGAAAGGGAATGGTGTGGTGCCAAAGGGTAGGTTTATTTCCTACCTTAAGGCCTCGAAGATGATTAAAAAGGGGTGTGTTTCATTTGGTCCGAGTTGCGAACACCACTTCGGAAGTGTCTGCCCCCGAGTCCGTCCCAGTCGTGTATGAATTTCTTGAAGTATTTCCGGACGAGCTTCCAGGGATTCCGCTAGATAGAGAGATCGATTTCGGG
>ML329023.1:0-76121 GCA_005239505.1 Nicotiana paniculata
CCGGACGTCATTCATGAACCGGAGGAAGATGAGCACATCAAAACAACTACGGAGGAGCTTGAATTTGTTCCATTATCTGAACAAAATCCTGAGCAGAAAGTATATATAGGCACGAAGTTGGGCCCCGCTCGAAGAGAAGAAAAGAAAGCAAAGGACCATTCAAGAACCAAGTGATCGACGAAGAGGTACAGAAACTCTTGAAGATTGGTTCGATACGAGAAGTAGCGTACCCTAACTGGCTAGAAAACACCGTGGTAGTACCTAAAAAGAATGGCAAATGGAGAGTATGCGTAGATTATACTGACTTAAATAAAGCATGCCCAAAAGATTCATTCCCATTACCACATATAGATCAAATGATTGATGCCACACATGTCAAGAATTATTGAGCTTCTTAGATGCATATTCTGGTTATAATCAGATTAGAATGAATCCCTCAGATGAGGAAAAAAATTCCTTCATTACAAACAGGGTGACTTACTGTTATAAAGTTATGCCTTTTGGCTTGAAAAAATGTTGGAGCCACCTATCAAAGGTTAGTGACTAAAATGTTCCAAGAACATCTTGGAAAGACGATGGAAGTCTATATTGATGATATGTTGGTAAAATAAACACAAGCACAAGACCATTTCCAGCATCTCTCTACTGCTTTTGATATTTTACGCAGGTATAATATGAAGCTAAATCCAGAAAAATGCGCTTTTGGAGTGCAATCAGGTAAATTTTTGGGTTTCCTTGTATCGAACAGAGGAATAGAGGTAAATCCCGCTCAAATTAAAGCTATAGAGGAAATACCTGATATTTTAACAAATAAAAAGGAAGTTCAAAGACTAACAGGGAGAATAGCAGCTATGGGAAGGTTTATTTATAAGTCTTCCGAAAAAAGTTTTAAATTCTTCTTAGTTCTCAAAAAGCAGAATCAGTTCGAATGGACTGAAGAATGTCAGCAAGCCCTCAAGAATCTGAAGATTTATCTATCGAAACCACCACTGCTTTCAAAGCCAAAAGAAGGGGAAAGATTGTACATCTACCTGGCTGTCTCAGAAATTGTTGTAAGTGCAGTACTGGTAAGAGAAGAAAAAGGTAAACAATCACCTATCTATTATGTAAGTAAAACTTTGCTAGATGCTGAGACTAGATACCCACATCTGGAAAAGTTAGCCTTAGCTTTAATAATGGCATCTAGAAAATTATGACCATATTTTCAACACCACCCAATCACCGTTGTGACTTCATATCCTTTAAGAAATATTCTGCATAAACAGAAATTGTCAGGGAGATTTGCCAAGTGGCCATAGAATTAAGTGAGCATGAAATAATCTATCAGCCTAGGACTGCAATTAAGTCTCAAATACTAGCTGATTTTGTTGTTGACTTTAGTAATAACATTGTACCTGAAGTAGAAAAGATTTACAACTCTTTAACGGTGCTAATCCAGGCCTATGGACCTTGTTCACCGATGGTTCCTCAAATATAAAAGGTGTCAGCTTAGGCATATTCTTAATATCACCCACGGGTGAAAAGACACGGCAAGCTATCTAGTGTTATCGTATAACTAACAATGAAGCAGAGTACGAAGCTGTTATTGCAGGGCTTGAACTTGCACGGGAGCTCTCAATCGAGCAAATTGTGATCAACAACGACTCCCAACTGGTAGTAAATCAAATACAAGGGACTTACATCGCTCGAGAGACTCGAATGCAACGGTATCTTGAAAAAGCACGAGAGCTCGTGAGACAATTCCAAACATGGAAGGTAATGCAAATACCTAGAGAGGAAAATGCAGAAGCAGATGCATAAGCTAACCTCGCAGCAGTCACAGAAGTAACGAACAAATACAATGCAATTGTCGTTCAACTATTTCATTCAATGATAGACCAGGACAGGAATGAGGTAACTTTCAACAACTTAACCTGGGACCGGAGAAACGAAATTCTTAATTTTTTGCAGAATGGCACCGTACCTGAAGACAGGAAAGCAGCTCAAGCACTTCACTGCAAAGTTGCACGGCACTGCCTTATTTGCAACTCGCTTTATTGCAAGATGTTCGAAGGACCCCTAGCTAAATGCCTCGGACCTAACCAAACGGAATTTGTGATGAAAGAAGTCCACGAAGGACACTATGGAAATCACTCAGGGGCGAGATCCTTAGTGAAAACCCTAATCAGGGTTGGATATTATTGGCCTAAGATGGAAGAAGAAGCCGAAAACTTCGTATCCAAATGTGACAGGTGCCAAAGGCTTGCCAATAACATGCATCGACCAGCGGAATTATTGCATCCAATAATATCCCCATGGCTTTCATTAAATGGGGAATGGATATAGTGGGACCTCTTCCCACAGCTAAAGGATAGGTACGATTTTTGCTCATGCTAACCGACTATTTTAAGAAGTGTCTAGAGGCAGAAGCGTTCAAACAAGTGCGAGAAAAGGAATTTAAAAGCTTCTTATGGCGGAACATAATATGCCGCTTTGGAATACCAAAAGAAAACGTGTGCGATAATGGCCCACAATTCATAGGCTCGCAAATCACAGATTTCTTCGAAAGTTAACAAATCAAGCGAATCACTTCAACGCCGTATCACCCTGTGGCTAATGGTCAAGCTGAGTCCACGAATAAGGTCATCATCGACAATATAAAGAAGCGGCTGGATAAAGCCAAAGGAAACTGGCCTGATGAGTTACTAGCGGTACTATGGGCATACAGAACAACTTCAAAAATAGCCACGGGAGAAACTCCGTTCGCACTTGTTTATGGCTCAGAAGCCTTAATACCTGTGGAGATTGGCGAACCAAGCATAAGGTTCTCAACAGCCATGGAGGGAGAAAACGACAACGAATTGAGGACCAATCTGGACCTACTTGAACCACGGAGAGAAGCAGCACCGATACAGATGGCAGCTCAAAAACAAATCATAGAGCGTTATTACAAACGTAAAGCTCATCTCAGGTACTTCAAGATTGGGGACTTCGTCCTCAAAAAAGTCTTTCAATCAACGAAAGAAGCAGGTGCAGGAAAGCTAAATCCAAACTGGGAAGGACCTTACAAAATCCGAGGCATAGCTGGGAAAGGTGCCTATGAGTTGGAAGCTATGGACGACATAGTTCTACCAACAAGCTGGAACGCCATCCACCTAAAGAAGTATTACTTCTAAGGAAAAGAATACCCCGGTCAGGTATCAAACGTTCGATTTTATTTTGAACATTTACAAATTTTACTAACTTTTTTAGATGATAGGCATAAAGCTAACCCATCACCAGATGATGATATTAGACATGCAAAGAAGCGAGGAAATAACACAATTCCCCATCTAGGGTTACACTTTCTAATGGATGTTTTAAAGGGTTAAGAAGTCATCATCTAAAAAACTACATACCTTCGAGTCTGGAATGTTTTTCCTTTTCAGGAAAAGGACAACAAGGAAGGAATAATCAAGTGCTCGAGATCTCATTATTGAAAGCTCAAACACTTGGGGGACTATACAGTAGTGAAGGCTAAGACGAAGCAAATAAGACTATCAGAAAGTCAAAATCTCGAGCCTGAAGACTCATCTACTCAACGAGACAAGTGGTACGAGCAGAATCGGAAGAAATCAAAAGAGTCATCCAACTACAAAGCCTAATGCAAAAAGCAAAAACCTTCAAACATGTTCAGGTTGAAAGGCAAAATATTAGTCACGAGAAAGAAATGTACATATTTATACTTATTCAAAGTTGTTGTAACAAAAACAGTTAGGGGTAAAAGATCATCATCAGTGTACGAGACAGAAGCTCAAGCCTGAAGACTCATCTACCCAGCGAGACAAGTGATACGAGCAGAATCGAAAGAAATCAAAAGAGTCATCCAAATACAAAGCCTAATGCAAAAAGCAAAAACCTTCGAACATGTTTAGGTTGAAAGGAAAAATATTAGTCACGAGAAAGAAATGTACATATTTATACTTATTCAAAGTTGTTATAACAAAAACAGTTAGGGGTAAAAGATAATCATCAGTGTACTCATTCAAAAAACCGTTATCAAATAAAAAATTTATGGATGAAAGATCTAAATCCTTGTATTTGTTCAAAAAACGGTTATCAAATAAAAACAGTTACGAATAAGAAAACATTTCCCTCGTACTTATTAGAAAATTATTTCCAACGAAAACAGTTGCGGGTAAAAACCCCAATCTTTATCAAAATTATTACTAGTAAAAAACAGTTGTTCCCTTGTATTAATATCGAAAAACTGTTACCTATGAAAAACAGTTACGAAATACAAGAGTATATCAAATATGTTAAACAAAAACAGTTGCAACATGAGTTTTAGACGATAATCAAACACATGTAAAATGTCATGGAAGTTCAAACAAAAAACTTTCCTTGGAAACATTNATCTTCCATAAATTATGCTTATTACAAAAAGGCACACATTTAATATGACACCGTGCCTATAACAAAAAGGTATGAGTAGTCTAAAACATTCTACATGCAAAACTCAGAGGTAAAACTAAAACCTCAAAAAATGAAGCATGCAAAATACTTAAAGAGTGAAACAAAAACTCAACAAAAGTCATATTAGCATTAATATATTAAAACGGCTAAGCAAAAAATTAAGTATTAACTTATACTTAGCCGTATGGAATTTTTATATATATACATTGAGGTGCCCCTAAGTTGTCATTTGGGGACTTTAAAGAAATCCAAATTTACCCCCGATGGGACTGGGGGTAACCACCAATTGAGACAAAAAAAAAGAAGGGTGAACCAACTAAACTTCTTCAAGAAGGGGATTGACTTCACTGGCAGAAGGAGAGGGAGAAATTAGGGATGAAGAGGCATGAGCGGATGGAGCCTCACCATCAGGTGAAGAAAGGTTATGACCTTGTTGAGCCTTCTCCATGGCTTCCTTAGTTTTAGCTATTTCATCACTAAGGTCGAAACCCTCTTGACTCATTTCCGTCAATGTGTCAAGGCGAGAATTCATGTACGCCCAGCTCACATCCACAGCAGCCACCTCTTCAAGATCTTCATAATCCCTTGCCCATACTTGAAGCTCAGTTCTCAATCCGTCCTTCTCCACTTCCGCAGCTTCATGGGCGGCCCTTAACGGTACAATCGACTCCTCTAGAGTTTGAGCTTTATCTAAAGCCTTAGAAGGTCCTCTTGAGTACGAGTGAGTGATTGCACGAGCTCACCTGAGTATTCCTCCTTCTTCCCCAACAAGTTTTTCAAGTCTCTAATCTCCTCTGAGGCACGGGACAGCTGCTCAGTGGATGAAGACTCCAGAACACTCTTGTCTTTATCAGCCTGACTGGAAGAAGCCTTCTCTACTGCCAGTTTTGCTGCCATGAGTCTCATCTGCCGCTTCAATGTACTATTTTCCTCTTCTAAAGCATCCATGTCAATCCTTAGGCTATCATACTGTGCTTTCCAATTATCAACATCGACCTGCAACTCTTTTATCTCCTGGTCCGTGTTTGAAATCCTCTTAATAAGATCCATGCCTATAAGGTTAATCTACAAGAAATAAACCAGTTATATATGGTAAATTTCGTATACAAAAATGAAAGAGGATAACTTGCATCATACCTTCAAAGAAGTATGCACGACCTCATTGGCCCATGTAAAAGCATTGTGGTAAGCTAGCTTGGCTTTCTCAGAGTGACCTATGAAAGGCTTGAGCCACACTTCGGGATCACCCGTTTTCTTGAAAAGATTACCACCTGCCGCATCTCTCTACTAGAAGACCCTACTTCCCTAGCGGAAGGCATGGAAGTAGGCAGAGATGAAACAAAAACATGCATGGAGGATTGAGGAGCTGGAGAAGCCACGGGCAAAGCAGCAGGCACGAAGGGTTGAAGAGTTGAGGAAGCCACGAGCAAAGCAACAGCTGAAGCCGTAATAGCCAAAGGAGCAGATAAGAAAACTTCTCTTAAAGAAGGAGGAAAGACAGCAGCCAAAGGGACATCGTCAGAAGCAAGGTCAAAACCTTCATGGAACATGCAATCCATAGACTTATGAACGGGGGAGTGTGAGACATATTCAAGGATAGAGTGCTCAACCACAGATCTTTACATGTCAACCATACCTCCCAGTGAGGTACTTCCAAGATCTTTCGTCTAAAGGAGCAACGGACAACAATTTTTCTACCCAATCACGGATACCAGAGACATTCTCAACAGTATCCATGATTGCTGAGAGAAGAAGAAACAGATACGGTGTTAATAAAACATCTCAAGTCAGAACGAGGAAAAAATAAATAGATGTGAGTTAAAGCATACTCACGTGCTCGATTCCACTTCTCATGGAAGGGAAGATTTTCTTTACCCACTAAACCAACAGTGGGTACAGCAACATACCGGAGATACTAACCCCTGTCCTTATCATCTACAGGGGTTACCAGCACTCTTTTGCTTCTAGCAGTCAGAGTAAAAACTCCTTCACGAAATAAGGTAGGAGAGTAGAGATGTATAAGATGGTTGAAAGTAAAAGGAACCGAGGTTAAAGAAGCCAAACTCCTAAGACATGCAACAACTCGCCACACAAGCGGACCAACTTGTCCTAAACAGATATTGAAAAAATGGCAGAACAATTATGACTGGGTCAATAGGGGGTCTAAACCCTAGAGTGAAAGGGTACGTATAAAAAAAAGAATATCCCATCTTGTAATACGTTCTTCTTTGATTACTATTCGGAATATAGACAGGGAAATCAGGCCTCCAAAAACACTCCCTACGAACAAGGCAAATCTGACCCTCAGTTATAAGGGTTGGATACCTTTCGACACTCTCAAGGGAAGAAGATTGGTCTACAAGAACTTGATTATCTCTAGCAAAAACAAACTCAGCAGGGGCAATTTCATCAACTCCAGGTTCACAAAGGCGTTCACCTCTACCTCTAGACAAATACCAAGAAATCCTAAACCTCGGAGAAACTAGAGATCTAGTGGAAGGAGAGGGAACTATCTGAGAAGAAGAGGAGCCCCTCGAAGGAGTGGATCCTAGACTTCTAAGTCTACCACCCCTCCTACTCCTAGTCGGAGCAGAAGATGGCTTAAATTTTCAATATATATTACTCCCTGAGGAAGGTTTGAAGAAGACATGTTTACAAAGGCAAGAAGAAAGTTCTTTAGAAAATACAAAGTTAGAAAGTGTTTCGTGGAAGCAAAGAAAAGAAGAAAGGTATTTATACTTGAGGACAACTGTCAAACATGGAATGGCACGTGGTATGAGTATTAAATGGAAGTGACAAACGACGCCTATGGTGTAGAGAAGGATACAATGTTTCGAGGAAAAGCGGCGGCAAAATATTCCCGCCATAAATGAATATACACTTACCAAATATTAATCGATAAATATATGGTAAGTGGGGGGACTATCTGTATTGGTAAAAAAGAGTTTCACACGTAAGCCAGCTTTTGACAACTCAGCCAGTTACGTGGACACAGGAGAACGCGACAGCTGGATATGATTCTTTGAAGAGGTACGGAACAAAGAGGCACGATTCAATAAACCCTCGAGCTTATCAGCCACGGGAAACTCAACCTGATCAAAACAGGGAAGAGGCACGGTCAGAATGAATCTAGACAAAGCTACGGGCAGATTCAAGGACCCACAATTGATTACTCGAACGTTATGTAACCGAACCCCAATTACCGTTATCCTTTGTAACGCCTCATTAATGTCATAATTAGTCATTAATGAGTAACCATAGCAAGAGTCGTACGTTGTAAGAATCTCCTATATAAGGGAGGGGAATACAGCTTGTAAAGGCATCTGATTCTCGAATGTAATTGACTTCGTTGTTCTATATTTCTGCAATATTGTCTATTATTCATTTTTCTCTATTTCCTTGATTATCAGTAACCCGTGTTCATCCTAAAAATAGCTTTAGTCAAAGGGTCTAATTCTTTGGTTAAACAATAGGATCGAATGAAGTTGTTCTCCGGGATGGTGGATCATCGGTGCAAACCTTTGACACTTATCACATTTTCGAACAAATTCCTTAGAGTCTTTTTCCATGCTATCCCAGTAGTACCCTGCTCTAATGACTTTGTGAATCAGTGATTCGGCGCCGGAGTGGTTCCCACAAGTACCTTCATGGACCTCTCGTAGAACATAATCAGCGTCCCCTGGTCCCAAACATACTGCCAATGGTCTATCGAATGTTCTCCTGTATAATGTTCCATCTTCAGCCAACGCAAATCGGGCAGCTTTGGTTCATAGGACCCTTGATTCTTTAGAGCCCGATGGGAGCTTTCCATTTTTCAAGTATTCAACATATTTATTCCTCCAATCCCAAGTTAAGCTCGTAGAATTTATCTCAGCATGACCTTCCTCAATCACGGACCTCGAGAGTTGAATGACAGTCCCTGAGCTGATCTCATCCTCCTCGGCCGATGACCCCAAATTTGCAAGCCCATCGGCCTCAATGTTTTGTTCTCGAGGTAAATGTTGTAAAGTCCATTCCTTGAAACGGGTCCAAATATCTTTGCATTCTACTCTCGAACTTCGAAGGTTTTGTTTACTTGGTTTACCACTAGTAAAGAGTCACACTTAGCTTCAATGACTTCTGCTCCCAAGCTTTTAGCTAGCTCGAGACCTGCAATCATGGCCTCATACTCGGCCTCATTGTTAGTCAACTTAGAAGTCTTGTTAGATTGCCTAATAGTATGCCTAGCCCGGACCCCTTCACATTCGTAGAGCCCTCTGTGAAAAGGGTCCACACCTCTGATGATGTACCCGATTTTAACAAGAGTTCCTTTTTGACTTCAAGTACAAGGGTTTGTGTGAAATCGGCTACGAAGTCCGCTAAAATTTGAGACATTATGGCCGTTCGGGGTTGATATTCGATATCGTACCCACCGAGATTGACGTCCCATTTGGCCAATCGACCCGACAGTTCGGGTTTGTGCAAAATATTACGAAGTGGGTAAGTGGTTAATACGCATAAGGGGTGACACTGAAAGTATGGTTTTAACTTTCTAGAAGCACTTATCAGTGCAAGTGCCAATTTCTCTAAGTGTAGATATCTAGTTTCTGCTTCTCCTAAAGTTCGACTTATGTAATAAACAGGGAATTGCGTACCTTTCTCTTCTCGAACCAGGACACCACTTACTGCAATTTTTGATACTACCAAGTACAAGTAAAATTTATCATCTGCCTTCGGAGTGTGAAGCAGTGGTGGGTTCGATAGGCATCGCTTCAATTCCTCTAATGCATGTTGGCATTCCTGGGTCCAGTTGAAATCATTCTTCTTTTTGAGTAGGGAGAAAAATATGTGGCTTCGATCCGATGACCTCCAGATGAATCGGCCTAAGGTAGCTATCCGTCCAGTTAGCCTCTATACGACTTTTACACTGTCCACGACGGTGATGTCTTCGATGGCCTTGATTTTATCGGGGTTGATCTCGATCCCTCGATTCGACACCATGAAGCCGAGGAACTTGCACGAACCGATCCCAAAAGCACATTTCTCGGGGTTGAGCTTCATGTTATATTTCCTCAGAATCTCAAACGTTTCCTGTAAATGAGCTAAATGGTCCTCTACATGCAGGGACATAACTAGCATGCCATCAATATAGACTTCCATTGACTTACCTATTTTTTATTTACTAGGTGTTGGTAAGTATCTCCCACATTTTTTAGCCCGAAGGGCATTACATTATAACAGTATGTTCCATACTTGGTGATAAATGAAGTCTTTTCTTGGTCTTCTGGGTTCATCTGAATTTAATTGTACCCGGAGTAGGCATCGAGAAAATTAAGGATCTCATGGCCGGTCGGGGCGTCGATCATGCGATCGATGTTAGGCAGTGGAAAAGAATCTTTGGAACATGCTTTGTTTAAGTCCTTATAGTCTATGAACATTCTAAGTTTGTTCTCTTTTTTAGGGACTACGACTACATTGGCTAACCATTCGGGATATTTTACCTCCCGAATGGACCCTATGTTGAGAAGTTTGGTTACCTCGTCCTATATGAATGGATGCTTCACCTCGGACTGGGGTCTCATCTTTTGCTTCACCGGCCTGAACTTAGGGTCCAGGCTTAGTCGATGTGTTGTTATCTCCGGTGGGATCACTATCATGTCTAAATGGGACCAACCAAAACAATCTATATTATCAATAAGAAATTGAATAAGCTTTTTCCTGAGTTCGGGGGTTAATCCCATTCCCAGGTATACCTTTCGCTCGGGCAGATACTCGATCAGTATAACCCGTTCTAGCTCTTCGACATTGGTTTGGTAACGTAAGAATCTTCGGGAACGACAAAAGTTTGAGGGGTCACAGTATACTCCTCTTATTCTCCTTCTATCTCCTGCTTCCCTGATTCGGTCGAGGCTGGTGACGGTGATTGCTATTTGGCTTCCTGTTTACCTTTGATGCTCGACTTTTTCGAGGTTGACACATTTCCTTTGCAGCATGTTGTTCCCTGCACATCATTTTTACACCGTCTGACGTCGGGAATTTCATCATCTGGTGAGGTTCGAGGGTACTGCCCTTATGTTGTGGATCCAAGGCCTTCCGAACAGGGCATTGTGCCTCATGTCTCCCTCGATTACGTGGAACTTGGCATCTTGAATGGTTCCAGCCACTTCATCGGTAGGGTAATCTCCCCCTTAGTTATTTCACTGCCATATTGAAGCCGTTTAGGACCCGAGATGAAGGCACGATTTGATCATGTAGGCCGAGCTGCTCCACGACCCTTGATCGGATGATGTTTGCCAAGCTACCTGAACCCACTAAAACACGCTTAACTTGAACTTTATTTAATAAGATAGAAATTACCAGAGCGTCGTTGTAGGGCTGAGAAATGCCTTCTGCTTCTTTGTCGTTGAATGATAAGGTGCCTTCGGGCACATAATCTCGGGTTCGTTTCTCCCTAGTGATTAATACCTTAGTGCGTATGAATATAGGTCCCTGTAGAATGTCGACCCCACTGACGATCATATGAATGACATGTTGGGGTTCCTCCTGTTCATTATTCCTATTGGCATCCCTTTCCCTGAAATGATTCTTGGCTCGATCGCTGAGGAACTCTCGAAGGTGGCCCTCGTTGAATAGACGGGCTACCTCCTCCCTTAATTGCATGCAATCCTCAGTCCTGTGGCCATGTGTGCCATAATACTTGCACATCAAATTTGGGTTTCTCTGGGAAGGATCAGTCTGTATAGGTCTGAGCCACCTAGTCTCTTTGATCCTTCTGATTGTCGATACAATGCCTGATGCGTCGATGCTAAAATTATATTATGATAATCGATGTGCCTCTGTGGGGTCATCATACTTGTCGAAACCATTTTGCTCATAAGTCCCCGAGAACTCTATCATCTATCGCTTCTTCGATTATTCTGGGAGGAATTGCGTCCTGGACCTTTGTTCCTTCGCTCTGCGATATATGGTTGGTATTAGTTTTTGTTCGACCTTGGCTCCTTGTCGACATTCCTCTGATTTTTACATGTCGGCCTGTTTGGATGTACTGAACCGGAAGGGGCTCCTAGTTGGTCATCTTTGACCCTAATCTTTGATTGATATCGATTGTGCATATTTTCCCAAGTTACAGCTGGATACTCGATCAAATTTTGTTTCAACTGACGTGATGCTATCGAACTCCGTTCATTCAACCCTTGGGTGAAAGCTTGAACGGCCCAATCATCCGTGATTGGTGGCAATTCCATGCGCTCCATTTGAAATCGGGACACGAACTCCCTCAGCATTTCATTATCCCTTTGTCTTACCTTGAAAAGGTCCAATTTCCTTGTTACGACCTTTATGGCCCCGGCGTGCGCCTTTATGAAAGAATCTGCTAACATGGCAAATGAGCCGATGGAATTCGGTGGCAAGTTGTGATACCAAATCATCGCTCTCTTCGAAAGGGTCTCTACGAACTTTTTCAACAGCACAAATTCGATTTCATCATCTTCTAAATCGTTACTCTTGATGGCGCATGTATATAAGGTAACATGCTCGTTGGGATAGTTGGTCCCATTATATTTGGGTATGTCTGGCATACGAAACTTCTTTGGAATAGGCTTTGGAGTTGCACTTGGAGGACACGGATTTTGTAGAAACTTCTTCGAATCCATTCCTTCAAGATTGGTGGTACTCTCGGTATCTGATCAACTCGGGAGTTGTATGTCTCCACTTTTTTGTCGCTGGCTTCGATGTTCTTCTCCCCTGATTCAATTCTTTTGGTGAGCTCCTCGAGCATTTTCATTACCGCAGGATCAGTCCCCGATTCGTTACCATTCGACCTTTTCGGTACTCGCTCGGTACGGCAAGTAGTTTCCGGCTCGACCTTATTCAGATCTCTATGTTGATTTTGTAACTGAGTAATAGTGGTTTGTTGAGCCTGAAACATCTCGAATATCACTTGGAGACTGACTCTGTCGTCTCTTCTGCCTTGTGTTCCTTGGCCACTAGATCGGCCTTCTCTGCGTACACTCCCATCGAGATACGTGCCTAGGTCTGCATTTAGAGCAACATGCGAACTGACATCGACCGGGTTGGAAACCGGTGCTCCCCCGAGATTGGCCTGTGGCACCTCGACTCCTGGAGCAATCACATTTTCATTTTCCCCGTGTAATCTGAGGTAATTGTCACCGTGTGTGGATGCGTTTTGCGAGTTTGGCATGTTTTAACCTGAAAGCAAAAATTCTTGACAAGAACAAGCATAAAATAGTGTGTTTTATCTGAATCAGTACTGAACAATCACTATTATCCTTATCCCCAAGGTCGGCGCTAAACTGTTTACCCTAAATATCGAGTAACAATTAAACTTATATTGTGGTTTTAAGGACACGTGATTTAATCCAATACCAATTGATAAATGATGAATTAAATAGATAAATTGGACAATAAAATAAACCAAACTAGTCTGCAAGCAATACCTTGACCTCGATTCGAGATGGTCTCGAGGTTAAGTAATAAGAACATTAAAGAATGGAACAAACAGTGATGAACAGTGAGTAAAATAAAGAGAGCAGTAGAAGTATAGATTCTTATTAGTGAATAGTGATGGTTACAAATGAATGGGATTCCTCCTTATATAATAGAGGAATCCTAAATAAGGTATAATTCTAATAACGGAAGTAAATCACATGATTGGCATCAATAACCGCTTTGATTTTATCTGCTCCGGAATTTCTGCCGTGATCTTCGATCAACTCCTGATATCTCGATATTCTGTTGTCACGCCTTACTCGA
Organism: Nicotiana paniculata; assembly: GCA_005239505.1. Taxonomy (NCBI): domain Eukaryota; kingdom Viridiplantae; phylum Streptophyta; class Magnoliopsida; order Solanales; family Solanaceae; genus Nicotiana; species Nicotiana paniculata. Next base: position 13,186 of record ML329023.1, read on the forward strand.
AGTCAGTTATGCTTGGTCTCGGTTGTTGTTGGCCTCGATCTCAATGAACACTTCGATCTCCAGGTCCGATATTCTATCTTCGAGCCCGAACCTGATCTATTACGGAGCTACCCTTCAAGGCAACTCTCCTGCTAATGAAATCGGGTATGTCCGATTTCGACCGTATAAAGTTATATATAATATTAGCAATGTCAAGAAATTTTAGTCTAATCAAATTATATTTATCGGGTATAAAAGTGATACTCCTACATGTTATTGTGACTGAACTTATACACTAATGTAAAACTTTACTACTACACCATTACGTTGGGGAAAAAACAGCAACCGAATTGCATGAAATGTTGTGTTGACACCTGTCTTCAGACCCGTTTTATATGCTTTTAGAAAGACTTTTACTTCGTTTTTTCAGCTCCTCACTCAGACCCCATCTTGAAAGCAATCAAACAGAAATTTTTCTGTTTAATTCTCAGTTTTGCTAAAGTTATTATCATCGTCATTCCGAGGTTTGAACTCATTAAATCTTGTCTCTTTCTTCATTTTCGCACGTTACTTACATCATTTGTTTGTTAATTAACGTTGCCTTCTGGATTATATTGTATCTGTTTGTTGTCGAATGTTTTGTCTTCTGATCGCTGAGAAAATCATAAAGAAATTAACTGCAGACTCTCTAATTCTCTCCTTTACATTGTTTTGGGTTGTATTTCTTGTCGATCTAATTTCGTTGGCTTGGAACATTCGAAAAACCTTTTCATTAGGTGCAAACAGTGGCGAAGCCAGGAATTTCGCTAAGTGCGTTCAAGATTTAAATACATGTATAAAAAATAATTTTTAATTCATATATGCTACTATAATTTTTTTATATACACAGTATAATTCAACTGACCACCCTTCATTATATGTGGCTACGCCACTGCGTGCAGAGAAAGCACTTAGTTGTGGGAATGCAGAGTGTTACATGTTCTGTTCGCGAAAGATACTATTAGAGGAAAATGTATCTTCTTTTTGATCATGTTGATTGCTGTGTTTGTGAGATTCTGATAATTTCCAGAAGATATATAGTTATTGAAATGAATGAGATCTGTAGTTTAAGGTTAGCCAAAAGTAATTTTTAGACCAATGCCTGTATGGCTTATCCACTTTGTGTAGTTTGTTGAGATCCATTAAAAAGGGAGCAATGTAAATCCGAGTTCATTGATTCATTATGTAAAGATTTTGTTTGTTATGGTTTACTGAATCATATTTGTTATGGAAGGGTTGACAAGAATCAATCATTTCGAGATTCAATTTCTTTCTTTATTTTGGTCATCTATTTCACTTATTGTTTCAACTATTTGATCTATGGGCGATACTACTAGTATTTACTGATGCATAAAGTACGTACATTACAGTCATGGCACGTTTGGCACCAGATGGAGCTCAATTTGATGCCCGTCAATATGATTCTAAGATGAACGATTTGTAAGTTAGCATGATATTCATTGTACAATACTAATATTAGATTTTTCCTTGAATCATTACCATTTTTAATTTGTCTAATTGCTCTGTGAGAGTGGCTGAAACTTGCACTTGTCTCTGTTGTTACTTATATGGTGCAGACTTGCCGCTGATGGAAAAGATTTCTTTACATCATATGACGAAGTTTATGACAGTTTTGATGCTATGGGTCTGCAAGAGAACCTTCTCAGGGGCATTTATGCCTATGGTACTGTGTGTAGACCTTTTAATTTTCTCTAGTACGGAAATTCTTCTGATTTTGCTTTTTAATCTGATAAGCAGTCCATTATTTACAAAAGTTGATGCATCCAGCTGATTTTCAGTAGGTTCTTGTTCAGAAGTACCATTTAATTGTGACTTTCTGAAAAAGTTTCTTTCTGTGGCTTAAACTTATTGATTTTGCTTCTTCAAAGTGGTTCGGAAACTTAAAAGTTATCGTTCTCCTCTTTGCCTTTTTCCCACTCCGTGCTTCTTATGTTGGAAACATAACTTTGAATATTCTAGATTAAGTACATTCTATTATATAATACGTGTATGATTTTATCCATATGGCTCGTAGGATAAGATTTTTGTATTATTTGGGTGCATGCTTTTTGTGTTCTCAAGACGGCCATGTTCATAGTATGTGTGAAAGGATTTAGTAGTACTGAGGGAATTATCTTTTAGCACCTACAGAAGCCCATTTTGTGATGTTGTTAAGTAAGAGTGGAGTTTTCTATATATTAGCAGTGTGCTTCATATTTATCTCCCTCTCCCGTCCTATTTGTGCCTTATGATATTATGAAGAGCCGACCTTATATCCCAACATCTTAATTTCTGCGGCATGCAACCTTTGATGCTTTTTTTGAAGGTTTTGAGAAACCTTCTGCAATTCAGCAAAGAGGTATAGTTCCATTCTGCAAGGGACTTGATGTAATTCAGCAGGCTCAGTCTGGCACAGGAAAGACAGCTACTTTTTGTTCTGGAATCTTGCAGCAGCTTGATTATGCTTTAGTTCAATGCCAAGCGTTGGTGTTAGCACCTACTCGCGAACTTGCTCAACAGATTGAGAAGGTGATGCGAGCACTTGGTGACTACCTTGGGGTTAAGGTCCATGCTTGTGTAGGTGGGACTAGTGTCAGGGAGGATCAACGTATTCTCGCGGCTGGTGTTCATGTTGTCGTTGGCACCCCTGGACGTGTGTTTGACATGTTGCGAAGACAGTCTCTCCGTCCTGATTATCTCAGAATGTTTGTGCTAGACGAGGCTGATGAAATGCTGTCACGTGGTTTTAAGGATCAGGTATTTCAACCTCTGCAATAATGCATTTTACACCTTATAAGAATAATTGTGTTTTTGAACAAGTTCATGTCTGAGATCTTCTAGGTTTACCAATTTAGGATGTCTGAGATTTGTTTTATTTTAAAGCAACCAATATAGAAGAGACAAATTAAGATGATCTTGAACGCGGTCAGCCAATCACTTTAATCAATTGTTGGAGTTAGAGATTGAAGTTTAGTTAACATTTCAGCTACTGGTGTGACACTAATTAGTATCTCTCCCATTTATGTAGTTCCTAAGGCGATTATATAAAAACCCATCTCATTTAATTTTCTAATTATACAGAGTTAACCTTCCATTTAATTTGATTTTATGCAGACATTGAGAAATTAGTAATTTTGATTCTTTAATAATGTGTTTATACTGGCTGCAGATATATGACATTTTCCAGATGCTGCCTACAAAAGTTCAAGTCGGAGTGTTTTCTGCGACCATGCCACCAGAAGCCCTTGACATCACAAGAAAATTCATGAATAAGCCCGTGAGAATCTTGGTTAAACGCGATGAACTGACACTTGAGGGAATCAAACAGTTCTATGTCAATGTTGATAAGGAAGAGTGGAAGCTCGAGACACTCTGCGATCTATACGAAACGCTAGCGATCACCCAGAGTGTTATCTTTGTGAACACCAGGCGCAAGGTTGATTGGTTAACAGACAAAATGCGAAGCCGTGATCATACAGTCTCAGCTACACATGGAGATATGGACCAGAACACTAGGGACATAATCATGCGCGAGTTTCGCTCTGGTTCTTCCCGTGTCCTTATCACAACCGATCTGTTGGCTCGTGGTATCGATGTACAACAAGTATCTCTTGTGATCAATTATGATCTCCCGACTCAGCCGGAGAATTATCTCCATCGTATTGGAAGAAGTGGAAGATTTGGAAGGAAAGGAGTTGCAATCAACTTTGTGACAACAGATGACGAAAGAATGTTGTTCGATATTCAGAAGTTCTACAACGTGATAATCGAAGAACTCCCCTCAAATGTTGCAGATCTCCTCTGAAAAAACTATGTTTGTGGCTGGAGCTTTAAGCAGAAAGAGTAACCATGTTATAGTATCTACATCATTCCAGCTTATAGCATAGAATTAGTCTTTTAACTACCATTATTATCTAGTGTCTGAGACAGACCCGTGGCATTAATGCTGCTCCAAATTTTGCAGTAGGTAAGGTCTTTTGTTTTTCATTTCCCAATTCTTAAACTTCTTTGGCATTTCGTAGTTTATTTGAGTTTTAAATTTTATGTTCTTGCTTTTTTTCTTTTTTGGCATGGAAACATGAAAGATAAACTGGGAAGTCTTGAAATCATTTTCTTTATGAGAGTGCTGTGACCAGGAGGTCACGAGTTCAAGTCGTGAAAATAAATGCAAGATAAGGCTACGTACAATAGATCCTTGTGAACCCTCCGAAATGTAAAAGCTCGTGCAGTCTTGTTTTTAGCTAAATTTTTTAGCTTTGTCCAGAAAGAAAAAGAAAACAAATTATTTTCAAATTGTCGGTTACACAATTTGCTTGACAGTTGATACACTTGAAATGAATTGCATACAACAAATAAATAAACATGACATTAAATCCAAGTTGTTGAGTAGCTGTGGTATATTGTTCAATGTACATGAGTTATTAATTCGTTGTTAGTACAAAAAAAGTTGAGGTTGTGACTCGACAAGGACTCATCATTGTTATACTTTAGGTTTCTGGTTTAGATTCTCTTTACTTAATTGCATAAAACAGTGTGAAGGCATATATAACATTAATTATCATGTGCAAATAATTAATGGCAGACTTGGTCAAATAAACTTCTATTTTGTCAAATGCTTGTTCAGTTGGGAGTTTCTGCATTCCCTTCAAACTAGACAAGTCAATTGGATAAACCAAATATGTATCAAGTTTCCTTTGGATTGACTTAAAAATACAGAAAATCTTAAAATATCCCACTCTCCAAGTCATTTTTAGAGCCTTATTTCTCATATGTCATTTGCTTTATATATAAAACTACCTAGAAAAGAAAGATAACATCTTTTTCTCCTAAGAGATAAAAAGGAATTTAAAAAGATGACTAGAGAGACCAATTTTATTGAATTTAAACTCATGATAATACAGTTTCTTTTTTAAATTACATTGGGATTCAATGGAATTAAACCTATACTTATTGTTTGCGAGACTCTTACAAGTATTTCGCTAACATCTTGTTTGGATGGTCACTACCTGGTGTATCGCACGATATTTGTTTTGGTTATTACTTAAATTTATTGTATCGTATTGTTAAATTCGTCGTTACATAACGACGAAATGTGCCACTTTATGTAATTAACGATCGATTTGGTGTGGTTGCATTGTTATCTTGTCTTTTTCTCTCATCTTACCCTTCACTATTATTAAATTATTTTTATTTTATCATTTACCCTACCTTTTTATATAATAATTTTACCTCGTATCATAATTTTTCTTTATAATATTGTAAATTTATTCTTCATATTGCTGGTGCAAGATATCATGAAACAACGGCAAACGATACAGTCTATCCAAACATTGTATTTATCAAACGATAGTCGTTTTTTTCTCATCTGATGTCCGATAGTCGTTTAGGTTACAATTAAACCGAATTCGCATTGAGAAATCTCATATTGAGGGTAAAAAGTTCATTATAAAAGCAATTTTATAGCAAATTTGAATCTCAGACTTCTGATTAAGGACGAAGGAGTCGACCATGGATAGTATGTGTTTTTGGTAAGAAGGGAAACTCGCAGCCGCTAGAACCTCTGCCACAGCATTTGTCCTTCGTCTGAGCACTTTGTGTGTACTGGATAAATTTACTCCTGTATAATACCCTGTAAAGCATACAAGGAATGTAAATCGCATTAGGCAAGTCCTGTGTGATAAGCTCAACCTAAAAGACATTAAGGAAGGAATCGATTTCAAATCATCTGTATGTATGGAGGGCGGCCCTCCAAACCAATTGACTATGGTTTTTGATAATGTTCCTAGAAAAGAACCTCAATATGGTTCAACGGTCAACATTGAGTAATAATAATACATATGTCATGTGATTATGAAATAATGATACACTCAGCCACTCAGCAGCTTTCATGAGTCATACCCCATGCGCTATAAACATGCAAATTTGTGGGGAACAGCATTAAATTTTTACAGCCATATTGGAAAAGTCATAGCACACCTTTAAGACAAAAGAAAACATAAAAAAAGAAACTACTGAAAATAAAGATATTAAAGCCACCACATTGAGCTGATCACTCCATTATTTATTCCAAACTGAAACTTGAAGGAAAGCCAAATAACCCTTTTCTTTCTTTTGTGTACAAAATGGAGAATTTTAGATCTAAATCAACAAGAGAAAGAAGAAATATGCCAATCGAAAACATGCAAGATTTAAGGAGTTACAGTACTTCACATACTTGTTGTAATTATGATAAGGAAGTGAAGATCAAGAGAAGCAAGAGCAAAGTAATGTCATCTTCTTCTTTAAAGAATTGGAGTTTTAATGATCCTGAATTGCAGAGGAAGAAAAGAGTGGTTGGATATAAAGCTTATGCTGTGGAAGGTAAGATGAAAGGTTCATTTAGAAAGAGTTTTAGATGGATCAAGAATACTTGCAACCATGTTGTACATGGATTCTGGTGAATTCTCATTAATTCTTCCTCTTGTTTGGTAATTTTATTTCTTTTCTTTTCAGAATTACCTTCTGTTAATGAGAGAGCTAGAAAAAGAAGAGTTTTCATTTTATGAAAATTGATCTGATTTGTGATCTTACAAAATTCATCACTGTAATGAAACAGATCATTTTCCTATTGCACATTTTTTCTTAGTTGACTCTTCCCTACCACTAAAAATAAAACAGAAATATTTTGTATTTTTTTCCACAAAAGAAAGAATCGTAATCTGGTTATGTGGAAGTGATTAAGGAAAGCTGCCTTCATCAATTAGTAGTAATATATAGTACAATAGTATGTGAGCCCGAGGGTCCTTACGAAATAACTTTTCTATCTCTTTGGGTTAAGGGTAAGATCCGTACATTCTATTCTTTTCGGATTCTACTGGTAAAATTTTACTGAGTTGTTATAGTATATTTTAGGGTGCATTCGTTTGGTTATTTATTTTTTCATTGGTAGATAGACAAATCAATTCAAATCATAGGTTCAATTAAGTATATATTGGCTACTAATTGACTACTTGAATTACAGTAGTTATCGCCTTCAATTTACAAAATTTAACTGTTCGATTCATAAGCTTACCGAAACAACCTCATACTTCTACCAATCAATGTCCTACGCTATTTAAACGATAAAAGATTTAAAAAGAGAAAAAAAGGGCTTCCAGACAAATTCATTCTAGAAAATAAATTTCAACAAGGATTCATCCATTTATTTTACTTGGATTTTCTTTTCCTTTTTTTTAACGAAAATTATACTCTAATAATGAACCTAACAATAAAATTGACTAGAATTATTTTCTAAAATAAAGTGAGTAACAAAAGTCCGTGTGATATTTGGTTTATAAAGACGGGTTTCAACTAGTAATAATGTGCTAATGTAAGAGTATTATAAATCAGTGTTTTACGTTTTCGGGGCGAGCCCTGGGCGGGCGTACCAAAAACGTCTCGAGGCGATGGTGTGGGGCGACAGTCTCAAGAGGCGTACACGTAACAATTCGGAGCGTACGCCTATGCGTTTGAGAGTATTTTTTTAGTGAGACGTAAATTCTAGAGACTTTTTCAAATTAGAACAAAATTTGTTGAATATGTCCTTCATATAATTTCCAAAATTCTCAAAAGTCAGCTTGGTAATTACTCAAAAGTTTTAAAAAGGAACTGAATGTATTAAATTTAAAAGTCAAGAACTTTTTTATTGATTGAAACTTTAATTCATGGTCTTTCCTAATTCTTTATCTTGTCCGCTAGTCTGCTAATATCTCCAAAAGCAACGAATATTTAATTTCTTTTACAAATACAAAGAGAACTCCATTCTCCTTTGTAGCAGCAAGTTCTAAGTTCAAATTGCAGGTTAGTCATCCTTTTTGTTCCTCCATGTACAAAAGTTTATTATTTTAGATTCAAGTTACTTGTGCTTATAAGTAACGTATTATAAATTATTTTGACTAGTTTTGTTGTGAGGATGGAGTGCGCACGCGCGCGCACACACACAACACACTCACATATGTGTGTGTATATATATATATATGTATATGTGTGTGTGTGTGTACACGCGCGCGTGTGTATGTGTATTTTTCACATATTTATAGTTCTTTTCAATTTTTATAATATTTAATGTAATTACATTATCTTATAAAATATTAAAAATTAAGTACATATGGGGCTTACGGTCTGTGCCTCTGGCTTACGCCTCACTAAGACATATGTGAAATTGTTGGGTTTTTAAGCTTATTTTAGCTTAAAAGAGGGTGAATGGGAAATGAGGAAAATGAAATATTTGAGTTTCCCTCTTTGACAAAGGAACAATGTCTCATATTGGAAGAGGAAAGATTTTTGATGGATAAATATACAATTGCTCTTTTTCTAGCTCTTAAAGAGTTAAGAAAAAGGCAAACCTCGCGCCGTCGTCGTCGTCGGTCGCTCGGCTTCGACTTCGGTCAAATGATTGATTGATTAATTTTTTGGACAAAATTTATTTGTTAATAGTAAATATTAACGCAATATTATTAAATATCCGTTTTTTAACGGAAAATTAATATTAAATCCAAATTATGCGTTTCCTCAATGTTTGTTTTTTGTTTTTGTAACGGAAAATTAAGTTTCCTCCGCGGTCATTTTACGTAAACAGTCATGATAACCCTTCTGAAGAGTTGCACCTCTTCGTTTAAACTCAACATGTTGGTTATAAATAGCACTCCATTCTCTCAGATTTTCGATAAGAAATTATGAATTCTCCTCATTTCTTCTGCATTGTTTAACTACAAAAAAAGCAATAGTAAGTGTGATTTGCTACCGATCATTATGTTCGCTGAAACATTAGGGTTTGAAGTACCGCTACACCAGTGTGTAACTCGGGAATAATCCACAACCTCGGGTACTAGGAGGGGATTAAGTTCCTTAAGGAAACACTGTGAATTCAGTGGGCTCGGTTTAAATTCTGTTTCTTTTACATTTATGTTTATACGTTATTTTTCATCTCTAGAATTATTTTATAAATACAGCATACTAACAAGCTTAAGGAACTTATCTGTTTTCTGTATTTGTGTTATACTCATTGTTTCTGGAGACTAAAACCTTTGTGGTTTTCTACTCCCGTTTTGGAGATTAAATCCTTCGTGGCAATTTTCTACTCCATTGGAGATTAAATTCTACGTGATTTTCTACTCCAGTTTTATTCGGTTTGAAGATATAAAAACTTCACTTACTAAATGTTTGTTTGTGTCATTCTTTTACAGAAATGACAAATGACAACAGAAACCAGACTGTTCCGATGGTGACTGCCAATACATCGACAAGCCAAACAACATCGGCAGAAAAACTCGAAAAGTTTTTTGGGATTGATTTCAAGCGATGGCAGCAGAAGATGTTCTTCTACTTGACGACTTTAAGTCTACAAAAGTTCATTAAGGAAGATGTTCTTGTTCTGCCCGACGGAACTCCAGACAATGAACACTTTCTCGTGACTGAGGCGTGGAACCATTCTGATTTTCTATGCAAGAATTATATTCTTAGCAGACTGGAGGACGATCTGTATAACGTCTATAGTAATGTGGAGACGTCAAAATAATTGTGGATTGTTCATGAAAGGAAATACAAAACTGAAGATGTCAGGTTGTAGAAATTCGTTGCCGCTAAATTTTTGGACTACAAAATGGTAGATAGCAAGTCTGTTATTACCCAAGTCCAGGAATTGCAAGTGATTATTCACGCTCTCCTTGTTGAAGGTATAAGTCGAATTAATACTGATGTTGAAAGTATTAATTATATTATTTTAACTAACAGAATTTCATTGAAGGTCTTCTCATCAATGAAGCATTCCAAGTTGCAGCGATGATTGAGAACTTGCCTCCTTTGTGAAAGGACTTAAAAAACTACTTGAAACACAAACGCAAGGAGATGTTGCTTGAATATCTCATTGTTCGGTTGAGAATCAAAGGGGAAAACAAAGCTGCTGAAAATAAAGGTCGTGGAAACTCAACAATAATGGGAGCAAACATTATTGAGGATGCTCCTCAAAATAATAGAAAGAGGAAGAAGGCTTCTGGACCGAAAAGTAACCCAAGCAAGAAGCGGTTCAACTGAAATTGCTACAACTGTGGGAAAGCTGGACACAAATCTGCAAATTGTCGTGCTCCAACGAAAGACAAGAAGAAGGGTCAAGAAAACATGGTTGAAAAGTACGAAGATATTGATGACTTGTGTGATATGCTTTCTGAATTCAACCTGGTGGAAAATTCTAAGGAGTGGTGGATTTATTCTAGAGCCACTCGCCATGTTTGTGTTGTTAGAGAAACGTTTGCTGCATATGCTCCCGTTGGACCCGAAGAGATGCTTTTTATGGGAAATTCTGCAACTGCCAAAATTGAAGGATGTGGCAAGATATTTCTGAAAATGACTTCTGGCAAGATGGTGACTCTGAGCAACGTCCTTCATGTTTTCGGGATTACGAAGAACCTAGTCTTTGTTGAACTTCTTGTTAAGAACGGGTCTAAGTGTGGTTTTGTATCTGATAAGGTTGTAATAAGTAAGAATGAGATGTTTGTAGAAAAGGATGCCTCACTGAGGGCCTTTTCAAATGGAATGTAATGGTCATTGAGAATAATAAAACTTCAGCTACTTCTTACTTACTTGAGTCAAATGATTTACGGCATATCCGTTTGGGACATGTCAATTATAAAACCTTGCGAAAAGTTATTAATTTGGAAGTATTGGCTAAGTTTGAATGCGACAAATTAAAATGTCAAATATGTGTGGAATCTAAGTATGTTAAACATCCTTATAAGTCAGTTGAAAGGAATTCAAATCCTTTAGACTTAATTCACACAGATATTTGCGACATGAAGTCAATACCATCTTGCGGTGGAAAGAAGTATTTCATAACTTTTATTGATGACAGTACTCGATATTGCTATGTTTACTTACTTAATAGTAATTATGAAGCAATAGACGCATTCAAGCAATACAAAAATGAAGTCCGAAACGCAACTTAACAAGAAAATCAAAATAATAATAAATGATAGAGGTGGTGAATATGAATCTCCTTTTGAATAAATATGTTTAGAATATGGAATTATTCATCAAACAACGGCCCCTTACACGCCCCAATCCAATGGGATTGCAGAAAGAAAGAATCGTTCATTAAACGAGATGATGAACGCATTGTTGATAAGTTCTGGTTTGCCACAGAACTTATGGGGGGAAGCCATTCTTAAGGCTAACTGTATGCTAAATCGAGTACCCCATAGCAAAACTCAATCAATTCCATATAAAAAATGGAAAGGAAGGAAGCCCAACTTGAATTATTTTAAAGTGTCGGAGTGTTGGGCAAAAGTTCAAGTTCCTAAACCCAAAAGGGTAAAATAATAACCGAAAATTGTTGATTGTGCTTTCATAGGATATGCAACCTATAGTAAAGCATATCAATTTCTGGTTCATAAATTAGAAAATCCCGACATTCATAATAATACGGTTGTAGAATCAGATAATGCTGAGTTCTTTGAAAATATATATCCGTACAAAAAGGAATGTGATTCGATTGGTAAAGGATCTAAATGCCCTCGGGAAGAAACAAAAGAAAGTACATTTAATCAGGGGGATCCAAGACATAGTAAATATCAAAGAGCATCTACTTCATTTGGACCAGAATTTGTGGCTTTTTTATTGGAAAATGAGCATCAAACATTTAATGAAGCTATGTCTTCTTCAGAATCATTATTTTGGAAAGAGGTTGTCAATAGTGAAATAGAATCCATATTGAACAACCATACATGGGGATTGGTTGACCTTCCCCCTAGAAATAAACCGTTGGATTCTAAATGGATTTTTAAGAGCAAAATGAAAGCTGATGGTACTATTGATAAATATAAGGCAAGACTTTTAGTCAAAGGGTACAGACAATGAGAAGGTCTTGACTATTTTGATACATACTCTCCAGTTACAAGAATTACGTCTATACGAATGTTAGTAGCATTAGTTGCAGTTTATGGTCTTGAAATTCATCAAATGGACGTTAAGACAGCCTGCCTTCTTAAATGGAAATTTGGAGGAAGAAATCTACACGGGACAACCTGAAGGGTTTGTGGTTCTGATCGGTTCCAAACCCACACTACTATTGAGTAGCGAGGCGGTTGATGCAATAATAACCTAATTAAGGTCGGGATCGAATCTACGGGGAGTTAATAATTGGAATTAGGTTTATATCTAAGTGAAATGAAAGTTTTGGATCTAATTGTACTTCCATAAAACTCTATTGATTGCAATTAACAAAACTAAGAACAATATTTTTTGTTTTGGGTTTTTCAAATGTTTAAAGGGGCTAGGGTCGTGACTTCTACCTAGGTGGTTATCTAACGGGTTGTAATTTCTAGGGAAATCTTGATTAGTTGGGATTGTAATATAGCTATCACACCCGGGTACTCACTCTATACCTCTCGGTAGTTTGAGTGATTTTTCCCAATTTGGCTTTCTCAAGTCCAAATGGGTATTTGTACAAATCAAATGATATTAGCTCAAGTCGGGTATTACTATCTCTAGGTTTAACCTTTTACTTGGGGCTATCAATTTCTTGATTTCACCCCAATTCTTTGTTAGCCTAGTTTTCCTAGACTTAGTCCCACTTTCTCAAGTAAAGACTAAGTCATTTAGGCATGACTCAATGTTTGCAACCATTAATTCTTGAGTTCTAGCAAGAACTAGGCTAAATATCACTAACCCAATCACTAACAAGCCCTAAATCAAACACCCATTAAATACCCACACTAGGGTTGGGTCACAACCCTAGCTATGGGTTTAGTTACTCATGGAAATTGCAGAAATTAAAGAAGAATTGAAGATAAAATCCATTATATCATATTATGGGATGAAAATCTAGAGCTTAGAGATGAATCTAGTACAAATTTATCAAAAGCAGTAAAGAAAATCGCCACAGGTGCTCTCCTAAATCATAACTTAACCTAAAAATGACAAAAAGTTCTATTTATACTAAGCTAAAAATATCTGATAAAAATTCCTCTACGGAGACTGTGCGGCCGCATAATTCTGAGTGCGGCCGCACACTTGCTTCTGGGGCCGCATAATTATGGTGCGGTCCGCGTTCTTCAACTTTAAATTCTGGCTTGAGCTGGATTTTTGCGGACCGCACAATTCTGAGTACGGTCGCGCTCATGATTATGCGGCCGCATAAAAGTGATGCGGTCCGCACTTCCTTGACCTTGGGCTTGAAAAAACTCTCTGAACTTTTATTTCTGCGGACTGCACAATTGTGTGTGCGACCGCACTTGACATCCTGCGGCCGCACAATTTTGGTGCAGTCCGCACTCCTTCATTTTTCCCAAGTTGCCAACTCTATGATTCTCGTTCATCGCGGACCGCATAATATTGAATGTGACCGCACAATGGCTTTTGCGTCCGCACAGTATTGGTGTGGTTCCACTCCTATACGATGCCAAAATACCAAGTCTTTGAATCTCATTTCTTGCGGACCACATAATATTGAACACGACCGCACAATTACTTTTGCGGTCGCACAATATTTGTTCGGTCCGCATTTCCTTACTTGGTAGATCTTCAGTCTCTGAACTTGCCTTTTGCGGTCGTATACAAAATCATGTGGTCTGCATAGTTGGCATCTTTGTCCATTTTTGGCTCTTGTTCAACTTTTGACTCATTTATGAGTTGATTTGATTCCTTTGGCTCATATTGAACAATTCCTGTAAGCAAGCACATTTCATTAGTTTTCGGGAATACCTTTAAGTATTTTTGACCTAAAACACAAGTAAAAGAGAGCAAATAAGAGGTCAAAATCCCTACTTATCAACTCTCCCAAACTTAAGCTTTTGTTTGTCCTCAAGCAAATAAGGCAATTCTCACCTCCAATAGAAAAAAGGATATTTCAGTTGGCCTAAGGTGAATCAATCGTGCATCAATTGGGACTAACAATTACCCTCAACACAAATGAATTATTAACAACACAATGTTTTGACCTTTTGAGTACCATAGTTCTAATGTGACACTAGAGCATCAAGAGTTGACTTTATTCATCAAGGAATCTCGCTCTATCACATAGGTCATTGTGGATCCCAAACTCCTACTCCTTTACTCTCCATGAGAAAATCTCACTTTAGAATGTAACACTCGAATCAAGGATTGTGAAGAAGTTCGCTCATCTCTCTCAAAGGAATGTCACAATTCCGGCTCTAAGTACCATAAGCTTGCCCCTTATGTAAATCACCACTAATGTAAGCTCACTCAACCTGAAATCATATAGGGCTTTTGCAGGAATGTATTGAAGGCTTTTAGATCAAGGTAGGACTTGTTGGAATACGATGTTTTCATCTTTCCTTAAGCACTCCATTTTCTCTTTTCGGCTCATACTTTCTCAACTCTTTGAGTCATTTTCTTCTTCCTTGGGGGAGCTATAGAGACGTAATGTCACTATTTATTGATCGTGAAAATCATTTTTATCCTTTTATATTTACTCCATGCCTTTTATCATTGTTTTCTTTGAGTCCCTTCAACTTTCTACCTATTCACTTTCTTTTTGACATTTTTCTTTTTGGATTTCTTCCTTTTCTTTGCCTTCTCTTTTCTTCATTCCTTTTTCTTTTTTATACCTTTTATCACTTTTAAATTCCCCGTCTCTCCCCCAAACTTATGCTTTTTCCAATTTTTTATCAAGAATGCTAATGAAATATCGGGTGCCAAGAGAGGGTCATTACAAAACGGATAAAGGCTTGTAACATGGTTATTGAAAGAAAAATGGCTTTGGATCAAAGGGGTTGATTAGGGATATCACATTGTTAGGCTATGGAAGTTTCCACGTTTCAAATCGGATCAAGGATAGTCTACAATCATTTCTCAAGTCGAGCTACACTTAGAATTTTGCCTAGACAAACATTGGGGGCAAGTTCTAGACTTATTGGCACGGGAACTTAGACTTGCAATTCAATACCTCACCTCTCAAGCTGCTGGATTGTTCAAGAGAATAGAGTCGATGGCCCACAACAACCCTAGCTAAGATTGAAAATAACAAATGGCTCGAATGAACCACTCGATGATTGTTTAAGCCAACACAAGAGTCTAAAGGTCACAAGTAGAGCTATTTTATGCCAACAACTTTGTTTCTAACCATAAGGTCAAAGGTAAATGTGTTACTACCAAGTGAATCCTACTTGATACATTTTATTCATTACTACTATATTCACCAAAATAAGAAGGTTGTCACGCTATTCGTCGTTGAGAGGAGCCACCCAGTTCACACAGCATCCACCTTTGGAAAGAACCGTGGCTTTAAGAAAACCAAAGGCTTATTGTTCATACAAAACGTAAAAAGAAGCTAATAAAGTAAAAAAAAAAGCTACTAAAGTAAATAAGAAGTTATGCTACTAAGGAAAAATAAAGTAAAGAAGTTATGAAGTAAACTATGGAAGGTAACTGAATATACAAAATGAAGTAAGGAGAATATAGACATAAGGGAAATGAATATATATATCAAATGGGGAAAATATATACATACCAAAGGGAAAATAAAGATAAAGAAAAAAAATAGTGTAATATTTATTACATACCAAATGTCAATGTCAATCAAAATGAACCAACCCCCAAATGAAAATAAGCATTATCCTCAATGCTAATCAAAAATAAGAACAGGGAAAGGGGTGGAGAGTAAAGAAAACTCCCTATGTGGTCTCAGTCTGCATGGGGTCCTCAGCTTGTGTGGTGTCCTCAGCATGCATGGGGTCCTCAGCACCCTCTATCTCCTCTAACTGTATCTCAACTTCTCCGGGCTGAGGGACTACTGGGTTGTTGAGCATCTGTATCAACTCCTCAGCAGTGTGTGTAGTTACAACCGGCTCCTCATACTGGCTGGCTACTGCCTCCGATGTCTTTGGCACTGATGCATGTACTGTTGGGACTGACTTCTCCATGAGTAGGTCCAATGGAAGATCTCCGGCAGAAGAAATCTTTTCAACCACTTTGCGCAGCTTGTCCACCGACTCCTTTGATGCCTAAGTCTTCCGCATCTTTTTGACCTATTTCCCCAAATCTTTGATGACTTTACCATGCGTATCTAGAGTCTCTAGGATGACCTTCTGGTTTTCCATAATTTTCTTCAATGACTCATCCACTAATGGAGGTACCTGAGGCTCTGTTGGGGGTTATGAATGTGTTGCAACAGTACTGGATATGACAGTCATCTTTGTGGTAGCTGCCTGCATTCGGTTGTTGAGACTCGCCAGTGTTTGGGAGACTCGCAACATATTTTGAGGGTAAGTAGATGAGGCCGGCACTAAGAGTGGCACTGATAGTCTAGATGAAGCAGATGATCCATAGGATGAAGGAGGCATGGATGTTGTTGCGATATAATTACCGGCTGTTGTGGAGGGTCGACAACTGAACCAGTAACTACTACCGCTGGCTTTTCAGACTGGCCAGTATAGGTAGTAGATTTACCCTTGAACTTAGGGTTGTCAGCTCCCTAGAGGTAGTACCATGAAAAAGGCTTCTTTGCCTTCACCTCTACATCAAAATTCCTCGATTCTACCCCTTGATCTTGGAAACTCTGTGAGAAAATTGGGGTAGGGATATGACCTCTCCTCTTTCTGGAACGCATTGGATATGTTGTAAGACATCAGGTGTCCCACATTTATAGGATACCCGGCCATGATGGAGGCCACTAACACTGCACGGGGAATTGGGAGTATGTTTTCATGGAGGCATGGAACAAGACGGCTGCACACGAATGTTTGCCACGAATGTGGCTCGGACTATCTGAACTCCTGTTGTGAGCATGGAGGTGTTGTCCCTGGAATTGCTAGTATCCCAGCTAGCCACGGGCGAACTGCATCACCCGTGGCTAGATTTTCCAAATATTGTACCGCTTATACTTCCTCAAATCCCACATGCTTGAGCATCAAAGCGAAATTTTAAATTCCAAACTTTTGTCACCTTTGTGCCCTTTTTGATGTGAGCAAGTAGAGACTAAGTCATTTAGGCATGAATCAATGTTTTCAACCATTAATTCTTGAGTTCTAGCAAGAACTAGTCCAAATATCACTAACCAATCACTAACAAGCCCTAAATCAAACACCCATCAAATACCCACGCTAGAATTGGGTCACAACCCTAGCTATAGGTTTAGCTGCTCATGGAAATTGCAGAAATTAAAGAAATTGAAGATATAAGAAAACAATGACTATGTGCAGTCCACAATATTTGTGTTGTCCGCACTTCTTTAATTGGTAAATCTTTAGTCTCCGAACTTGCCTTTTGCGGCCGTATACAAAATCATGTGGTCCGCACAGTTGGCCTCTTTGTCCTGTTTTGGCTCTTGTTCAACTTTTGACTCTTTATGAGTTGATTTTGATGCCTTTGGCTCATATTAAACAATTCCTGTAAGCAAGCACATTTCATCAGTTTCCAGGAATATCTTTAAGCATTTTTTACCTAAAACACAAGTAAAAGAGAGCAAATTAGAGGTCAAAATCCCTACTTATCAGGTTCTAGGTAATGAAAAGAAGGTATGTAGACTTGTTAAGTCCCTTTATGGACTAAAACAAGCACCAAAGCAACGGCATGAGAAATTTGACCAAACAATATTTCAAATGGTTTTAAGATAAATGAAGATGATAAATGTGTGTACATTAAAAATGTTCCAAATCATATAGTCATAATCGGTGGCCTTTGAAAGAGCGACCCCGATTTCCTTGATTGTTATTGTTCCAACCCCCTTGATTATTGTTGCCTCCCCAATTACTTTGATTGTTTCCGCCCCAATTGCCTTGATTATTTCCTCCCCAATTGCCTTGATTTCTTGATTACCCCAATTTTGATTGTTGTTGTTCCCCCAATTGACTTGGTTGTTGTTGGTGCCACCATTTCAATTTCCTTGTTGACCTTGGTTGCCCCAATTACCTTGGTTTCCCTGTGATCTCCATTGTTGTTGATTTGGAGCATTGCTCTGTTGACCTTGATAATTGTTGACATATTGAACCTCTTCACTTTGCTCATCATATACATCATCTTGATTGTACCCACTATTACTTTGCTCAAATTGCTCCGGATAGTTTTGTACTTGTTGACCTCGTTGACTTCACTTGTTGACCATCATGTTTACTCTTTCCATGGCATATACTTGTTTTGGCCCTTGAGCCTGTTGAAGTTGAGCCTTGGCCAATTGGTTCATTGTGGTTGTCAACTCCGCAATAGCTTGCACATGATCATGTAGCTCCTTGTGTAGGTGAATAACATTTGGGTCACTCTGAGGAACATTGGTTCTACATTGCCATGCCGAAGAGGTATCCGCCATCTCATCCAATATTTCACAAGCTTCAAAATATGGCGTGTTCATGAAATTACCCACCGGCGAGTTGATTTACCACACACTGATTTGTCATGTTGATCCCCTTATAGAAGGTTTGTTGGATCATGGACTCGGTCATATCATTGTTAGATAACTCTTTGACCATGGTGCAGTACCTTTCCCAAATCTCATGCAACGGTTCATTAGGCTCTTGTTTAAAGGCTAGAATCTCATCTCTTAGCGTCGCCATATGCCTCGGGGAGAAGAAATCGGCTATGAACGTTTTGTCCAACTCATCCCAAGTGTGGATTGAATGGTTGGTCAATCTCTCTAACCAATCCAAAGCCTTCCCCCTTATAGAAAAGGGATATATCTTAACCTCAACGCGTCCTCGGAGACCTTTTTTTGCTTGTTCCCCCAACATGTATCAACAAAACCTTTGAGATGCTTGTAGGCATTTTGATGTGGAGATCTGGTGAAGAAACCCCGCTGCTCAAGCAGTGTAAGCATCACATTGGTTATCTGGAAGTTGCCCGCCCTAATCCGGGGCGGGACTATTGCACTAGCATAGCCTTCGTTAGGCAACACCCAGTATTCTGCTCTTGGTGGAGGTGGGGGAGGGTTTAGGATATTATCATGAGGCGCTCGGCCTCTCCTTTGTACTTGAGACTCAAGATGAACCTCATCCACTTGCTCATCATCTACCTCCTCCCCCAATAGTATATTTTCGAGGGCCTCGTTGTTAAGAGCCATTTCGTACCTAAAAGCAATTCACAAACAAAATTAGAAAAACGGAAGGAAAGAAAGACAAAACACACAAATACTTAGATATATAGCTAAGACCGTCTAACTCCCCAGCAATGGTGCCAAAAATTGATCGGTTCCAAACTCACACTACTATTGAGTAGCGAGGCGGTCGATGCAATAATAACCCAACTAAGGTCGGGATCAAATCCAAGTATTTGTGTAAGTACAATTCGAGCCAAGTATTTGTGTAAGTATTATTCATCTCACAAAGTTTTGGCTCGCATTGTACTTCCACAAACTTTTGTTGGAATTCTACTTCTATTTTTACTCTATTGATTGCAATTAACAAAATTAAAGACAATATTTCTTATTTTGGGTTTTTTAAATGTTTAAAGGGGCTAGAGTCGTGACTTCTACCTAGGTGGTTATCTAACGGGTTCTAATTTCAAGGGCAAGCTTTATTAGTTGGGATTGTAATATAGCTATCAGCCTATCACACTCGGTTACTCACTCTATACCTCTCGGTAGTTTGAGTGATTTTGCCCAATTTGGCTTTCTCAAGTCCAAATGGATATTTGTACAAATCAAATGATATTATCTCAAGTCGGGTATTACTATCTCTAGGTTTAACCCTTTAATTGGGGCTACAAATTTCTTGAGTTCACCCCAATTTCTTGTTAGCCTAGTTTTCCTAGACTTAGTCCCACTTTCTCAAGTAGAGACTAAGTCATTTAGGCATGAATCAATGTTTGAAACCATTAATTCATGAATTCTAGCTAGAACTAGCCCAAATATCAGTAACCAATCACTAACAAGCACTAAATCAAACACCCATCAAATACTCACGCTAGAATTGGGTCACAACCCTAGCTATAGGTTTAGCTACTCATGGAAATTGCAGAAATTAAAGAAGAATTGAAGATAGAATCCATAATATTAGATTATGGGATGAAAATCTAGAGTTTGGAGATGAATCTAGTACAAATTTGCCAATATCAGTAAAGAAAATCTCCATAGGTGCTCTCCTAAAACATTACTTAACCTAAAAATGACAAAAAGTTCTATTTATACTAAGCTGAAAATATCTGACCAAAATACCCCTGCAGAGATTGTGCGACTGCATAATTCTGAGTGTGGATGCACACTTGCTTCTACGGCCGCATAATTGTGGTGCGGTCCGTGTTCTTAAACTTTGAATTCGAGCTTGAGCTGGACTTTTGCGGATCACACAATTCTGAGTGCGGTCGCGCTCATGATTATGTGATCGCATAAAAGTGATGCAGTCCACACTTCCTTGACCTTAGGCTTGAAACAACTCTTTGAACATTCATTCTTGTGGACCACACAATTGTGTGTGAGACCGCACTTGACATCTTGCGGACGAACAATTTTGGTGTGGTCCGAACTCCTTAATTTTGCCCAAATTGCCAACTATCTGATTCTCGTTCATCGCAGACCGCATAATATTGAATGCAGCCTCACAATGGCTTTTGCGGCCGCATAATATTAGTGCGGTCCGCACTCTTTTATGTTTCCAAAATACCAAGTCTCTGAATCTCATTTCTTACGGACCGCATAATATTGAACGCGAGCGCACATTTAATTTTGCGGCCACACAATATTTGTGTAGTCCGCACTTCTTTAATTGGTAGATCTTTAGTCTTCGAACTTGCCTTTTGCGGCCGTATACAAAATCATGCGGTCCGCACAGTTGGCCTCTTTGTCCTGTTTTGGCTCTTGTTCAACTTTGACTCTTTATGAGTTGGTTTTGATTCCTTTGGCTCATATTAAACAATTCATGTAAGCAAGCACATTTCATTAGTTTCCAGGAATACCTTTAAGAATTTTTGACCTAAAACACAAGTAAAAGTGAGCAAATAAGAGGTCAAAATCCCTACTTACTAGGTTCTAGGTAAAGAAAAGAAGGTATGTAGACTTGTTAAGTCTCTTTATGGACTAAAACAAGCACCCAAGCAACGGCATGCGAAATTTGACCAAACAATATTGTCAAATGGTTTTAAGATAAATGAATATGATAAATGTGTGTACATTAAAAATGCTCCAAATCACATAGTCATAATCGGTGGCCTTTGAAAGACCGATCCCCGATTTTCTTGATTGCAATTGTTCCAACCCCCTTGATTATTGTTGCCTCCCCAATTACTTTGATTGTTTCCGCCCCAATTGCCTTGATTATTTCCTTCTCAATTGCCTTGATTTCCTTGATTACCCCAATTTTGATTGTTGTTGTTCCCCCAATTGACTTGGTCGTTGTTGGTGCCACCATTCCAATTTCCTTGTTCACCTTAGTTTCCCCAATTACCTTGGTTTCCATGTGATCTCCATTGTTGTTGATTTAGAGCATTGCTCTGTTGACCTTGATAATTGTTGACATATTGAACCTCTTCACTTTGCTCATCATATGCATCATCTTGATTGTACCCACTATTACTTTGCTCAAATTGCTCCGGATAGTTTTGTACTTGTTGACCTCGTTGACTTCACTTGTTGAGCATCATGTTTACTCCTTCCCTGGCATATACTTGTTTTGGCCCTTGAACCTGTTGAAGCTGAGCCTTGGCCAATTGGTTCATTATGGTTGTCAACTCCGCAATAGCTTGCCCATGATCATGTAGATCCTTGTGTAGGTGAATAACATTTGGGTCACCCTGAGGAACATTGGCTCTACTTTGCCATGCCGAAAAGGTATCAGCCATCTCATCCAATATTTCACAAGCTTCAGAATACGGCGTGTTCATGAAATTACCCCCGGCGAGTTGATTTATCACACACTGTTTTGTCATGTTGATTCCCCTATAGAAGGTTTGTTGGATCATGGACTCGGTCATATCGTTGTTAGGGAACTCTTTGACCATGGTGCGGTACCTTTCCCAAATCTCATGCAACGGTTCATTAGGCTCTTGTTTAAAAGCTAGAATCTCATCTCCTAGTGTCACCATATGCCTCGGGGAGAAGAACTCGGCTATGAAATTTTTGGACAACTCATCCCAAGTGTGGATTGAATGGTGGTCAATCTCTCTAACCAATCCAAAGCCTTCCCCCTTAGAGAAAAGGGAAATATCTTAACCTCAACGTGTCCTCGGAAACATTTTTTTGCTTGTTCCCCCAACATGTATCAACAAAACCTTTGAGATGCTTGTAGGCATTTTGATGTGGAGCTCCGGTGAAGAAACCCCGCTTCTCAAGCAGTGTAAGCATCACATTGGTTATCTGGAAGTTTCCCGCCCTAATCCGGGGCGGGACTATTGCACTAGCATAGCCTTCATTAGGCAACACCCGGTATTCTACTCTTGGTGGAGGTGGGGGAGGGTTTGGGATATTATCATGAGGCGCTCGGCCTCTCCTTTGTACTTGAGGCTCAAGATGAACCTCATCCACTTGCTCGTCATCTACCTCATCCCCCAATAGTATATTTCAAAGGGCCTCGTTGTTAAGAGCCATTTCGTACCTAAATCAATTCACAAAAAAAATTAGAAAAACGGAAGGAAAGAAAGACAAAACACACAAATACTTAGATATATAGCTAAGACCGTCTAACTCCCCGGTAACGGTGCCAAAAATTGATCGGGTCTACCCAACTAAGGTCGGGATCGAATCCAAGTATTTGTGTAAGTACAATTCGAGCCAAGTATTTGTGTAAGTATTATTCATCTCACGAAGTTTTGGCTCGCATTGTACTTCCACAAACTTTTGTTGGAACTCTACTTCTATTTTTACTCTACTGATTGCAATTAACAAAACTAAGGACAATATTTCTTGTTTTGGGTTTTTTAAATGTTTAAAGGGGCTAGGGTCGTGACTTCTACCTAGTTGGTTATCTAACGGGCTGTAATTTCCAGGGAAAACTTTATTAGTTGGGATTGTAATATAGCTATCACACTCGGTTACTCACTTCTCTATACCTCTCGGTAATTTGAGTGATTTTTCCTAATTTGGCTTTCTCAAGTCCAAATGAATATTTGTACAAATCAAATGATATTAGCTCAAGTCGGGTATTATTATCTCTAGGTTTAACCCTTTAATTAGGGCTATCAATTTCTTGAATTCACCCCAATTTCTTGTTAGCCTAGTTTTCCTAGACTTAGTCCCACTTTCTCAAGTAGAGACTAAGTCATTTAGGCATGAATCAATGTTTGCAACCATTAATTCTTGAGTTCTAGCAAGAACTAGACCAAATATCACTAACCCAATCACTAACAAACCCTAAATCAAACACCCGTCAAATACCCACACTAGAAGGGTCACAACCCTAGCTATAGGTTTAGCTACTCATGGAAATTGCAGAAATTAAAGAAGAATTGAAGATAGAATCCATAATATTAGATTATGGGATGAAAATCTAGAGTTTGGAGATGAATCTAGTACAAATTTGCCAATAGCAGTAAAGAAAATTGCCACAGGTGCTCTCCTAAAACATAACTTAACCTAAAAATGACAAAAAGTTCTATTTATACTAAGTTGAAAATATTTGACCAAAATGCCCCTGCAGAGATTGTGCGACTGCATAATTCTGAGTGTGGACGCACACTTGCTTCTGCGGCCGTATAATTGTGGTGTGCTCCGTGTTCTTCAACTTTGAATTCTAGCTTGAGCTGGACTTTGGCGGACCA
This sequence comes from Nicotiana paniculata, assembly GCA_005239505.1. Classification (NCBI taxonomy): domain Eukaryota; kingdom Viridiplantae; phylum Streptophyta; class Magnoliopsida; order Solanales; family Solanaceae; genus Nicotiana; species Nicotiana paniculata. The sequence continues at coordinate 36,850 of ML329023.1, forward strand.
CACAATTCTGAGTGTGGCCGCGCTCATGATTATGCGATCACATAAAAGTGATGTGGTCCACACTTCCTTGACCTTGGGCTTGAAACAACTCTTTGAACCTTCATTCTTGTGGACCGCACAATTGTGTGTGCGACCGCACTTGACATCGTGCGGCCGAATAATTTTGGTGTGGTCCAAACTCCTTCATTTTGCCCAAATTGCCAACTCTCTGATTCTCGTTCATCTCAGACCGCATAATATTGAATGCGGACTCACAATGGCTTTTGCGGCCACACAATATTAGTGCGTCTGCACTCCTTTATGTTGCCAAAATACCAAGTCTCTGAATCTCATTTCTTACGGACCGCATAATATTGAACGCGACCGCACAATTACTTTTGCGGCCACGTAATATTTGTGCGGTCCGCACTTCTTTAATTGGTAGATCTTTAGTGTCCGAACTTGCCTTTTGCGGTTGTATACAAAATCATGCGGTCCGCACAGTTGGCCTCTTTGTCCTGTTTTGGCTCTTGTTCAACTTTTGACTCTTTATGAGTTGATTTTGATTCCTTTGGCTCATATTAAACAGTTCCTGTAAGCAAGCACATTTCATTAGTTTCCAGAAATACCTTTAAGCTTTTTTGACCTAAAACACAAGTAAAAGAGAGCAAATAAGAGGTCAAAATCCTTACTTATCAGGTTCTAGGTAAAGAAAAGAAGGTATGTAGACTTGTTAAGTCCCTTTATTGACTAAAATAAGCACCCAAGCAACGGCATGCGAAATTTGACCAAATAATATTGTCAATTGATTTTAAGATAAATGAATATGATAAATGTGTGTACATTAAAAATGTTTCAAATCACATAGTCATTGTTTTCTTATATGTGGATGATATGTTGATAATGAGTAATGACATTGCCAACATAAATGCGACTAAGTGTATGCTAACTAGCAAGTTTGATATGAAGGACTTGGAAAATGCTGATTTAATTCTGAGGATTAAGATCCATAAGACTCATCAAGGTCTGGCATTGTCACAATCTCATTATATTAAAACAGTAGTTGGAAAGTTCAAGCACTTAGATTTTAAAGTTGCAAAGACTCCAATTGACGTGAATCTTGCACTAGCAAAGAACAAAGGCCAAGCATATCACAATTGGATTATGCTCGTATTTTGGGATACTTAATGGATATCATGAATTGTACACGGCCAGATATAGCTTGTGCTATAAGTAAATTAAGTCGATACACGAGCAATCCAGGTCAATCTCATTGGATGGCAATGAAACGAGTTTTAGGATATTTAGAACATACCCAGGACTTTGCTTTGCACTACAGTAAATATCCTGTGGTGATTGAGGGATACTGTCATGCAAATTGGATCACTGGTTCAACTGATTCTAAGTCCACAAGTGGATATGTATATTGGTGGAGGAGAGGTATCTTGAAAGTCATCCAAACAAACTTTTATTGCCCGCTCTACAATAGAGGCTGAGTTCATAACCTTAGATAAAGCCGGTGAAGAAGCTGAATGGATCCGAAATTTCTTGGAAGACATCCATTTTGGCCCAAACCATTGGCACCAATATGCATACATTGCGATAGTCAAGAGGCAATTGGAAGTGCTGGGAGCGTTATGTATAACAGTAAATCTCGTCATAAACGACGAAGACATAAAACCATTAGGCAATTACTCTCTAGAGGAATTATCACGATTGACTATGTAAAGTCAAGCGATAATGTGTCGGCTCCACTTACAAAAGGCCTAACTAGAGAGATAGTTGAGAAATCATCGAGGGGAATGGGACTATGGCCGAGAACAAGTCATTGTAGTGATACCTCTACCTAGAAGACTGGAGATCCCAAGATCTAGGTTCAAGGAGATCAAACAAAGTCATTAATGACGGTTCAACATTGTCAACTAAANGGCTTTTTAATGATTTCTAAATTTGATACAGGGTATATCAAATAGTTTATCTACGGAATGACACGTTTAGGAATCACCTGTGTAAGTTTGAAGTGTTAGTCGTTTCAAGGAGAATTTTGTAAGGCCAGTACTCTACGCACTTATGAAACCAGGCAGTATTCATGGCTGAAACGAACACAACAATGAGAACCAAATATGGTTAAGGGTTAATTGTGTGACTTATGGTTGTCTAGGTATACACCAAAGTTCGACGGTTCAAAAATATCAAATCTACCGATTGACCGAGTATATCCGACATAAATTCACTACGGAAAGTTCAATGGAAAACCTACTTATCCATATGCGATTAATCCTTGTTGGCGAATCACACAATTTTTCATACATACTTCCGTGATATAGTCATTCCCCATTCATGTGGGGGATTGTTGGGTTTTTAAGCTTATTTTAGCTTAAAAGAGAGTGAATGAAAAATGGAGGGAAAATGAAATATTTGGGTTTCCCTCCTTGACAAAGGGACATTGTTCCATAGTGGAAGAGGAAAAGACTTTTGACGGGTATACATATAATTGATTTTCTTCTAGCTCTTAAAGAATTAAGAAGAAGGCAAGATTCGCGCCGTCGTCGCCGCTCGCTTGGCTTCGGCTTCGGATTCAGTCAATTGATTGATTAATTTTTTGGACCAAATTTATTTGTTAATAGTAAATATTAACGTAATATTATTATATATCCGTTTTTTAAGGGAAAATTAATATTAAATCCAAATCGTCCGTTTCCTCAATGTCCGTTTTTCATTTTTGTAACAGAAAATTAAGTTTCCTCTGCGGTTTGAATTCTCGTTTTATTTTGCATAAATATCCATTTACGTTATAGCTGTTTTATGTAAACAGTCATAATAGCCCTTCTGAAGAGTTGCACCTCTTCGTTTGAACTCAACATGTTGGCTATAAATAGCAATCCACTCTCTCATACTTTCGATACGAAATTTTGAATTCTCCTCATTTCTTCTGCATTGTTTTAACTACAAAGAAAGCAACAGTAAGTGTGATTTTCTACCGATCATTGTGTTCGCTGAAACACTGGGATTTGAAGTACAGCTACACCAGTGTGTAATTCGTTATATCCTTGGAGGAAATAATCCATAACTTCGGATACTAGGAGGGGATTAAGTTTCTTAAGGAAACACTGTAAATTCGGTAGGCTCAGATTAAATTCTATTTCTTTTACGTTTCTATTTATACGTTATTTTTTGTCTCTAAAATCGCCTTACGCCCCACTTTTTAAAACACTGTTATAAATTGTCAAATTGGGAGTTTGTATTATGCTAAAGAAGAGTAGAACAAAATCAGAAGAGAGATTTTTCGAGTCCCTCAAAGCATGTGCATTTAGTACTAGGAAACTTCTCTGAAATCCACCACCTCTTTTATTGATTCTTCATAACTGTATAATAAGATCGATATGGATGATTGGCGCTTGAGGAGGCAGATTCTTTTTTCTTAGGCAAAATACGTTAAACCCTCGCGAATTATTAGTTACACCTTTGAACTATCTTTAATTTTAATTAATTACCCTTTAAACTTGGTTATTCCATTGTTGTTACCTCCTTGGATGATTTCATCCCACACTAGATTTTCCAATCTCATATGGCATTTTTTGAATAATAAATATATATTTATACCTTTTCAAGTGTGTAGCTTTTTTAGATGATCTTTTTCGGATAATATTTATAATACAACTTGGTTAAAACTACATTATTTTGGCTAAAAGTTATGAAGTTTTATTTACTCTATTTTGAATTTGACCTAAAAAGAACTATACATTTTAAATAAATGGTCATGGCATCTAAAAAAGATATAACAATTAGAGTCTTGACCCCATAGACTATGTAACAACGAAAAATTCAATTGAAACAAATAAATCATTATACTTGACTGTGTGATAATTAACGGTTGAAAAATAATGCACTGACCATCTAGGGGTCAATGGCTCTCAAATAACCAAATTCGGGGGATAACTAAGATCACAATTAATTTAGGACTGTAACTAACAATCCATGCCAAGTCTAGGGGGATTGTTACGTGTTCCGCCTTTTTCATAACATGTGCAAGTTTCACTATACTTGTTACTAGTAAAAATAGCTACAAACTAACTAAAACTATTTGCATGTATAAACGTTGACCGGACATACTCGAATAAATTACTGCCTCATATATGATACAAAGGCCAATATCAACCAATACGACAATGCTTCGTCCTGAATCACAGGCTAAGGCCCCTAAATTGACCACGCCGTGATTGCCTGATATTAAAGTAGTTTGAACAAAATAACAGTTTGCTCATGTTTAAAACAAAGTACATGATTTCTCGGCAATTATACATGACCATCTTCGCAATTCACAAACATGACCTCAACAAGAATACCACGACATAACAATAACAAGCAAGAGACAGATTAAAAGAAAGTATATGGACGTAACTGTATGGACGAGCATAAACTGGAATCTGTGAGTTTGGATCTGCAACCCCATCATATCCGTAATGTGCTTTTGCGATTAGATCCCAAATTTTAATTGTATAATTCAGCTTTATGGTAGTACTTCCTGGCAGCAACTAATATCAGAACTCTTACTCCCCAATTTGGCGTGCCAAAATTTACAGTGAACAGAGAACTGAGACAAAGCAAAGCTACTAATGCAGTCCCTCATCATCGAAAACTTAAGCCCTCCATTCCCTATCATCGAAAACTTAAGCCCTCCATTCCCTTGACGGTGGACTCTAAATTCTTTATGTTGGCGTTTTTGATAGAGGAGCTGCGCTTGTGATCTGAGGACACAACTGGTGAACTCCTCCGTGCAGCACTGGATACTTTACGCAACGGTCCCGGGCTTGCATCTTTTGTCCGAGTGCCAGAGAGGTCAGGTTCACCCCCAGCCATCACTGGGTCTCGGATGCTAGAGACAACTGGACGCCTTGATGGTCCACTTGACCGGAAAAAATTAGAACTGGATAACTGCAAACAAAAACTCAGTCAAATTATGTTACGTTTCGGAAAAAATTAGAACTGGATAACTGCAAACAAAAACTCAGTCAAATTATGTTACGTTTAGCTACAGATAATAAAACATGTGTAGGTTTTGAACGTATTCCCCAAAGTGTAAGCTGTGAATCCGTAATTGTACTGAATTCTGATTCTTGATGTATGCCACATATTTGATGTCCCGTTGGCAGTTATATTGAAGAAATATCAAATGAATACAGGATTTCTGTCATGTTCTACGATGACCAATCACACATATGTAGAAGAAATAGAAATAAAGGTAACATAATGCTAACCCCTAATTGTGCACCCACCTTTTCTTCGTCATACAGACAAACCACACCACCCTTTTGGCCGTCTAACCTATAGCCAATCATCAATCACTCCATGAAGGAGACACAAAAAACAATATCCGTCCCCCCCACCCCCCNCACTTCTTTCTTTTTTCTTCGTGACTAAAGCACTACACCTGCCTCTGTCTCTTCATGATTGCCAAGGGAGACTTTATTCTTATTCCACTACACGCTTTCCTTAATGGAAGTAATAATTTACTAGTGTTGTTGTGGAAACCCAAATGTATGAAGGTATACAAAGCAGAAAGCAACACAAAAATATGGTTCTCTATAGCGACACCCAATCCTCTATCCCTGTAGGAACTTTGTGGGAGCTACAAAAGTTGAGCAAAATATGGATAAGCCCTAAGCTTTACAAAGTCATGTTCCTTTTGCTTTAAGAGCTCTCTTGCTCCTTTCCCTCCAAAGAACCCACATGAGCTTTCGAGGCACAACATTTCATGCTCTAATTATTCCACTTCTACTCTGCACCCCCCCCCCCCCCCNAAAAAGAAAAAAGAAAAACCCAAACTTAAAAGAAAAACCTAGAGACCAAAAAGAGTTGCAACCTACATGATACACATTGAATGATTCTTCAGGATGAAATAATTGAGGAAGTGATTCAGGAATTTTAATCCTTCAGGAACTGCAGGATTTATCCTCTACTTGGTGAAGTACTCGGTTAATTAAAATTGCCCCACAAACTTCAGGATTTTTGCTTATACTTTGAGAACTGCATGCATCCTTCCTCATGCCAAAGTACTCGATAAATTAGGATTGCTACAGAAACTAGCTTTATACAGCCAGATAAAGCCAAATGCAGTCACATCGACTTATAATAAGTACAATTGCCACAGAATTTATTTGCAATAGTACTACGCTTTTCCAACCCCATCCGAAACAGGACAAAGGGTTCAAAAATAGGGAGAGAGGAGGACGGACCTCTTTACCCATGGATAAATCATTACCAACTGTGCCTTTTTGCTTCAATAAGCTTCCAGAATTGAAATGCAGCCCTGTGCTCCTATTACGTGTAAGATTTGATGAAGACCAACCAGTAGGTCGACCTTCATCTCCACCTGCATAATAAGTGTCGCGTGTATATATAGCTCCCAGGGAATAAGAAACAAGAAAATTTAAAGGTAGTATACTTCCCTAAACAGGATAGCTGGTATGCCATCCAAAATAAATTATATGATGGACCAAACTGATTCTAATTCATTATTCATCTTTGCATTATGTTTATGAGACAAGACACATACTTCTAGAGAAGGGGAGCCTTGGAGCAACGGTAGAGTTGTCTCCGTGTATAGGTCAAGGGTTCAAGTCGTGGAAGCAACCACTAAAGCAATTAGGTTGTCTACATCACACCCCTTGGGGTGCAGCCCTTCCCCGGACCCTACATGAATGCGGGATGCTTTGTACACCGGGCTGCCTTTTTTTATACATACTAATAGAAGAGCTTGGACAGATCTGAGGATGACATGTTCCATAAAGTAAGTAGGAAAGCGAAAAAATAGATCAATTACCAGCTCCCTGTTAAAAGTAATTTCCTGACCACTTTATGCCACAGCAGTTAGCACAGAATGATTGCTTAGTTTTCCTTCCCTTTTTTTTTTTCGTGAGGGGGGTCAATATTTTTCTTATTTTTGAGTAGGGGAAGGGAGAGATGTTGGGGGCAGAGGGGTGCCTTGTACCGGAGCATACCTGATTGCCTCTCAACATTAACAAGAGCGTGAGGCATCCCTGAGCTTGGCCCAGCAGTACCACCCTGTCCCAAAAATATCATTTCATTTTCGTATTTTGATGCCAATTCAACATAAACTAATTTATTTAAGCCACTCACAAGAGCACGAGATGGAGGATTGGCAAGCTGTGATTGCTGATATTTCAAAATGGTCCAGTCAAATATATAATCAAATTGAAACCCTGAAATATAAGAGAAAAGGGAAAATTAAGAGGGGGGGAAGAAAAATGGAAGGACAAATTCTTAGAACATTGAAATTGAGGTACTAGTTGTAGTATCTTCTGTACAGATGAAAAAGTAAGGCATGGAGAGCAGAAATGATCATACCTTCACGAATGAAAAGATCACGGAAAATTCTCTTCAGATAAGCATAATCTGGTTTATCATCAAATCTTAGTGATCGACAGTAATGAAAATATGATGCAAACTCTGCAGGATATCCCCTACACAAGGTCTATAAAGGAAAATTTGCGCTACTATCATTTTAGTGAATAAAAAAAAATAGCTAGCATATGAAAATTGATGGAGCATAAATTACCTCTATTGATGTTGATACTTTCTTCTCACTGATCTTCTCATATTTCTGTTTCTTAGTGCCTGCTTTCAGCCCCTGCCAAGGGAGACTACATGTTTTTGAAAGCATAATGTAAGACTGTCATGAAAGAAGAGCAAAAGACCAAATATATAAGAAAATCTGGAGGAAAAAACATTTACCTTCCTCTTAAGAAGTACATTAGAACATAACCCAGCGATTCCAAATCATCCCTTCGACTTTGTTCTATATGGTTCAGAGGCAACTCAGAGGAGGCAGGCATGCTTAATAGAGTAAAAACAATCCATATAAACAAACGGGTACAAGTAGGTAAGAGAAAACAAAAGCTTACCAATGCCAAGATGAGTATTCATGCTTGCGTATCTAGCAGTTCCTGTCAAATTTTTGTTTTCTCTGTATCACATTAAAAGAAAAGTTAAAATTATGCATCCACAGCCTGGAGGAAGATCTCTCTTTAAGCTAATTCACTAATTAAGAATACAAGCATCCAATGAAATTAATTATATTATTCAATAGATAAATATATACTTCTTCACGAGCTCAAAATAAGAATGATCAATCCTAATTCAAAACATTCACTATTAGAGTTTCTGTGAATTGCACATGTTTTATAAACAAATAGATGACTTCCTCTATAGTAAGTATAATGGTACCCTCTATAGTAAGCACGACAATACTAGATTGTTGATGCCATCAATTCTTTCTATTAGAAGCCCGGTGGACAAAGCATTCCGCGTTCACGCAGGGTCCGGGTAAGGGCCGCACCCCAAGGGGTATACTGTAGGCAGCCTACCTTGATGCAAGTATCGATGGCTGATTCACGGCTCGAACCCGTGACCTATAGGTCACACGGAGACAACTTGACCGTTGCTCCAAGGCTCCCCTTCAATTCAATGAAATAATGAATGACCAAAGTAAAAAACAGCTGGAAAAGATCAAGAAAATCTGGTTCCATATCATTTTTTTATAGGGTAAAGTGTTGCATTGATAAAGCAGTACCAAGAGAGTACTGCAAGAGGTTACAAAGTTCAAGATTACATCATATCATTTACCATATTCAACCATTCCCAGTCAATAGAAACTAGAATGACAAATCTTTTTTCACCACCTAATCGAAGTAAGTGAAAAAAGAGGACAAGGACATTAGCACTTTAACTAAAGAAAAACTTGAAAGGAGGTCGCCATATTTTCCCTATCAGCAAACTTTTTAACAAAATCAGTTAATCCCTCTATCCCACTTTATTTATGTGAAGGGGCTCGGAGTACGAGGGTCAAAGCACCTCATTTTCGGTGTGAATTCACGCATGGAGTCATCAAGTTTTTAAAAATAAAAGTTATATATTTGAAAACTGCATAAAAAGTATTATAAGTCAAACATAGTTAATAATTAAGAAAGCTTGAGAAAATCATAGTAAAAAAAACAGTTGGACTCCCAAGTAGTAATACCTCCACATAAGATGGGATGGAGGGAATACAAAGTGCTAAAAAGTTCTAGTTTAAACTACTTCATTCCCATTCAAGAAGTTCTAGTGGCTTCGTGCCTCTTAACAGGTAGTGGCAGGCAGACCAAATAGCAGTTTGATCATATTAAGAGGATAGTTAAAAGAATGACTAGACGTAAGCTTCAAAATATAAGTACTACTAGAAGAAAAAAATAGAAAGGTGCATATAGCTATTCCCAAACTGAGATTATAGTAAGTAAACCTAAATGTGCTACGTCATGCATTCTGATAGCCCATCTACAGAAGACCAAACAAGGATACAATCCAAGATGCGCTTGAGCATTAGAATGATATTCCATCCCGAAACAGATGTATAACATGTAAGGTCAAAGTGACCAAGCTTTGGCCTGATTTTGGACATTATCTAATGTATTGATTATAAATTCAAGATTAAAGAACTACACTTAAGCCATTATTAATAAGATATTTTACATTTAAAATATGTCATCTCAGATTTTATAGCCAGACTCTTTTTATAACGTACTTGAGAGTGGAAAATTTTGATACATTATGGCTATGCCAAACAGAAAGAGATAACATGCTTTTTGTATAGTCGAACATTGAAAAAAACATATATAGCCAAACACTTGTCCTTAAGTTACAGAAAGATGGCTCAGTATCATATCCTGCGGATACCAACATATGTAGAAGATGCTTATTCAGACGGTCATTTTGGATGCGGAAATTCTTTGAACTGGGATAAAAATAAAAGCTTTTTCAATTTATCAAAAAAGAAAAAAAAGGAAAACAGAAACAATTCGTCTTCTCCGTCTATTTCGCAATGGTTATACATTTGAAGGTGAGGAGATACATCATAGGGGTTAAAAGATGACGCAAACTAAAAGAAATCACCATTGCCTGTTGCTCAATAGAAAGAGCAAACAGACCACTAATAGCTAGGAACACAAGCTTATATAGGAATCGCATGGACATGAAGATCATATTTCAAGGACTATTTCTTCTTAAGCAAACCAAAGTCAGCCGCATAGAATGTTCCAAGGGAGCTGACCTATACGGAATATGCTGATGAGTTGATGAGTCTCTATACTTCTTAGCCAGCCCAAAATCAATCATATAGACCTATATTAATCCATGGCAATTAGGAATTAACAGATACCATGCCTGCAATAGGTGAAATAAGCAGCAAAGTAAGAAATTTTATCCCAATACCTGATTTGCACGTCTTCCTAATCCCATAAGAAAGTTGTCAGGTTTTATATCTCGATGAAGAAAAGATTTGGCATGAACAAATTCAACCCGATTAATCTGTAAATCGACAAGGATGAGAAGAGTTCTTTAAATCGTCAATGGAATAAATAAGAAATGCAAAACTTCTTACCATCTGATCTGCGAGCATGAGAACGGTCTTTAAAGACAGCTTCCTACTGCAGAAGTTGAAGAGATCTTCAAGACTAGGCCCCAGCAAATCCATCACAAGGGCATTATAATCTCCTTCAACTCCAAACCATTTTAAATTGGGGATTCCAGCTACCAATATCAAAAAGGAAATCGAACTGATAAGGACAAAAAATAGGCAGAGTATTAAAAAAAGGAAAAGCAGGCAACATGAATATGAGAAATTACTTCCTCCTTGTAGTATTTTATACAACTTCGCTTCGTATAATAGTTGAGGATGCTTTGTTTTCACATTTTCCTGAGCACAAGAAATAAGAAATCAGCAACTTAATCATGCAAATCAAAGAACATTTCCTTAGTGAAGCAATCGAAGGAAAGTCGCAAATGACCGAGCATTAGCAGAACTGCTCTGTACAATATTGTCATGAGTATCAACAAGTTACAGGCACAACTTCAGTTTAAGAAATCTAATATGCAATATCTATCAAGTTTTATATAAAAAACTACAGAAAGACCATTGTGAAGCAGTGAAACTATTTTCATTTCTTCAAAACCACGGAACTTGCTTAGTTCATGCAAATTCATCGCTCGGTCTCATATTGCAGGCTAAGTAACAAAGGTGTAGATATTAACCAGAGAATAAACCAAACGATCAAATGGTCAGCAATGCTTGCTGAGTGTGTGAGCATTTATTTAATCTAAAAACTTAGCGATTAAAGATGGCACAACTTTATTTGCTTAATTACATCTTTAACACGCAACTCAAAAGTGGGCTTGATTCATGCCATGCGCGTAGAAACTGAGCAGGTGACACAATTAACATGGTATTAGAGCCAATCATTAGTAAACCTATTCTTCCACCCGAAAAGCACACATTAAGGTTCACAAGTAAAAACCAAATGGAGCTAAGCGCACGGGAGGTGTTGAGTTATAAATTGTCCCACATGGTTATGTAAGGGCTTGCAAGGTGACACAATTAACATGGTATTAGAACCAATCATTAGTAAACCTATTCTTCCACCCGAAAAGCACACATTAAGGTTCACAAGTGAAAACCAAATGGAGCTAAGCGCACGGGAGGTGTTGAGTTATAAATTGTCCCACATGGTTATGTAAGGGCTTGCAAGGGGTTTATAATGGTCTTGAGTCACTCCACCCATTATCTTAAGGTTTTGGGTTGCTTACTCAAATCATTTACTAATACGTTATTAGAACAAGCAAAGGTCATGGGTATGAGCCTCACTATCACTCTTCATCAAGAAAAGATTTCCATGTGCTTGGCAAAATCGCATCCGCACATAAGCAGGCATGTTAAATATAATTAAATGCATTCTCTCTAACAGATTAAGCTTAACCCCCCCCCCCCCACCCCCNAATAATAACTAACTCTCAAGCTTTTAGTAACAAAAAATACTCTTTATATTATGAACTACAAAATCAGAGACTACACACTATGAACTATACTTATGTAACAAGTTTGGACTTTGGACTAATAGATTATGAATTGGGAAAGGAAAAAGATCAAATTTTGAACTTACCAGCTTAATGGCAACCTCTTCATTAGTTTGAACATTAGCGCCTGAAAAGCATACAAAATCACCAATTAAATTAACCCAAAAAGAAAATGAAACCTGAAAAAGAATGAAAGGTGTTCATATTACCGAGATAGATCTCTCCAAAAGAACCGCTACCGATTTTCCGGCCAAGCCGGAACTTATTACCAACACGAGGCTCCATTGGAGACTACAAATTGGGAAATATTGACCCCAAAAACAAATTCAACATAGGACAAATAAATCAAATAAAAAAACTGCAAGATTCCAGCTTTTTGTAATTTTTTTTGTTTTTGGCCTTCTTGAGATTGGGCTCAAGAAGGGAAAAGGGAATAAGTAGCATCACCAAGATTACATCACGGCTTCAACGATGCTTATCATCCCATTGGAATTGAATAGGCCGTCTTTTTATCCTCTTTACCCCATTTTATTTGCTGCTATTATTATACGTTTTTTATTTGTCTTTTTGCTTTCTGTGATATCTTCTTGTTCCCTCTCTGTCCGATAATACGATGTCGTACCCTTGTCTTGCGAGATCTTCGGGTCTGCTATATCTACACGTATAGATATTTCAATGACAATCCTTTGGAAGTTTGTCAGAATAAAACTGCATATATATAGTGTATTTTCTAGACCGCCCATACATAGTCGTATAAGTATTTCACTGAGAAAATTTTAAGATAATCTAGAAAAAATGTATATATATTAGTTTAGTGTGTTAAGGCGGAGTCAGGATTTTAAATTTATGTGTTTGGGACTTTAATCGCTTTAAGTTACTGAGGTCTAAATTAATAATTTGTACGTATTTAATAAAAAAAAATTAAGATAAATATTGGGTTCGAACCAAAGCGACTGGATTCGGCTGAACCCGCTCCCAACGTTTGTTTAACCAAAAAATAAGATTTTTAGTCAAAGCCTATTTTTAGAAGAACTCGGGTTACTGATAACCAAGGAATTCCTTACTTTCTCAATAAGTTGCTTGAAAGGAAATAAAAATTGACAAAAAAATATTGAAATGATTGATTGAAAGCAAAAGAAAGTAATTGTATTCCAATATAAATCAGAACGTGTCTTTACAAGTGAAATTCTCTTCCCTCATATAGGGATTGCTGGAAAGGAAATAAAAATTGAGAAAAAGATATTGAATGATTGATTGAAAGCAAAAGAAAGTAATTGTATTCCAACATAAATCAGAATGTGTCTTTACAAGTGAAATTTTCTTACCTTATATAGGGGTTTACAAATATAACGTTTCTTTCCCTTTATGGTTGAATAATTATGAGTTTTAATGGCATTAATGAACCGTTATAATTGGTAATCGTAACTGTTCATGAAGATTTTATAACGATTCTAATTCCCCTTCCTTATTAATTGGAGGTTCGTGAATCTTCCATTTTTTCTTGTCTTGATACATTCCGCATGTGTCTCTTCATCAACTATTTTAAACTCTAGCATAGTCGTCCTTTCATCTCGTGAGCGATTTGTTCGTACCTATTGTAAATCGTACATCTTTTGATTGTAATATACTAGTTGTCATCTTCTCATTGTTCCACGTATCATGCCGGGTCAGTCAAATGTAATTTCACGTGTATTATTTATTTTCCACCAATACAGATAGCTCCCAACACTTGCCGAATATTCTGCAATTGAATATTTGGAAAGTGGTATATATTTATGGCGAGAATTTTTTGCCGCCTTTTCCCAAGCATCATTGCGTTATCTTCAAAACCGACGCGTAGTATGTCACTTCCATCTAATACATGTGCCACGTGGCCGTCGATGATTGGATTTGTGACTCATCAACGTTTTTTAGGGCTTTCCTGCAGCTGCTTCAGCCACGAAGTGACTGTTTAATTATGATGTTTCATTATGACATACTTTATTATGACAATTGCTTCTTCTTATAAATACCTATTGTGCCTTCAGTTTCACGAAATCTCCATCCTACAGTATTCTTCTTCTTCACTCGTTCTTATCTTCAGTTTGTATTACCTTATTAGTTCCTTATACAACCATGTCTTCACCAAATCCTTATCCTCGCAAAGTAGTAATTGTTCATGAACTTCTCCCTTCATCTGCTCCTGTTAGGAGTAGAAGAGATGGTAGACTGCGTAGTTTAGGATCTTTGCCCATTTGTGGTTCTACTTCTCAAACCAACATTATTACTCCTTCTTCTAAGACTAGGGCTTCTTCAACCCATAAGTCTTCTGCCAGAAATAGGGAATCAAGTGAACCCATTCGTGAACCAACGGTTGATGAAATCGTTCCTCAAGAAGTTTCTTTCTCCTCTGATCGTGAATCGATTAGGAACCAAGTTACTTCTTTAGCTTCCCATGATCGTGCTGATATTTATCCTTCCCAAATTACTAGTGGTTTGATTTATCTTGTTCGAAGAGAATGCTACTAGAAATCTGATTTTCCAGTTTTAGTTCTCGGTTCAAACCAAAGGGGTATTGGTTAGCCCTTAAGCAAAGGGGTATTAGTTAGCTCTGAAGATAACAGAGATCGTGGCTGGTATGCTCGTTTCGTTGCTACTCCCACAAGTGCTTTAGTGGGTGAGGAGAATATGCTCTTTCCAGAAAAGTGAAATTTTGCACGTAAATTTTTTTTTTTATCTTTCTTCTTCTTTTATGAAGAAAGAAAAACTTACAATCTCATGGATGTTTTTTTTTTCTCTTTTTAGCAACCATAGAAGTTTGTGAGGAAATACCTAACTTCCGTGCTTGGGTAGAGAAATTATTGTCGGTTGCTCCCATGGAGGGAAGGTCTTGGAAATACCTTTCTCATAGGTTCGGATGCAAAGTCAAAACACACAATATCCTTCTTTTTAATTTTCTTTCTTTCCTTTGTACTTATTTAGGAGTTAATAACTTTTCTCCTCTGCTAGGGTTTCCCTTTCGAGGTGTATGTTCCGCATCTATTACTTCTTCAAGACTCTCTACGTCTCTTTCTCAAGAAAGAATTTTAAGTTCTTCATCGAAGAGAAAAGTAGATGGAGCTTGTGGCTCTGAAGGTGAAGAGGAACAAGAAGAGGGTTCTTTGGTGTGCAAGCCCCGGACTAGAAGGCGCATTATTTCAGACGATAAAACCACCCCTCCTCCAAGTTCAGTTCCTTTAAATGAGCCTGAAAGTGCTACTTTAGTAAGTTCTGGTGAAGAGATGAATGCTCCCCCTTGTGACTACACTAATCAGTTTTTTCCCGTGGTTTTGAAAGTGAAGATTTTGGTCCTGATTCTGAAGAATTACCCCCTTTCCTCTCATCCAGTGTCAGTCCTCATTGGTTCTCAGACTATCGTTCCAGTTGTTGTTGCTACGCTCCTCCCGTGGCTGCTTTCACTTCTTCAACTGACCTTGTTGCTACTACTTCTCATGTTGAAGTTGGTACTTCTAGCAGCAATATAGTGATGAAAAAGGTTATCATAGAAGTCCCTGAAGGTGGTAATCTGTTGAAAAAATATGGTCAAGCCGTTGTATGGTTGAAACATCTACTTGGCTCAGTTGAGAAGTCAAAGTTGTAAAGCCACAATTCCTTGACATGGATGAATGATATTGTTCATTCATCTTTTAAGGTTCAAGTCTTAGCTTTTCCCCCATTTTTTTGTGGTTATTTACTTCTGTTGACAATCTCTTTTTTTTTTTAGATCAACTTGATAGGCACAGAGCTTATAAAGAGAATTGTTCACACAGAGCAGCTAGTCAATAATTATCGTACAGGGGCGGACAACTGGAAGGAACAATACGAGGGTCTTCAATTAGAGAAAGAAGTTTTAGCTGAAGAGAAGTGTGCTTTGGAATAACAAGCAAGGATGATGGTGGCAGAATTAGCAATTGAAAAAGCCTCTTCAAGTCAAGTTGGCAAAGATAAAGACATCCTTGAGTCTTTATTTTCTGAGCAACTTTCTAAAGCTACCGAAGAGATAAGGAGTTTGAAAGAACTCCTTAATCAGAAGGAGACTTATGTCGGGGAGCTTGTTCAAACACTCACTCAGGCTCAAGAAGACCTATGTGCCTCTTCTGATTAGGTCCAGTTCTTGGAGAGATCCCTCGCCCCTTTGAAGGCTTCTTATGATGCTTCTTTGATTGAGAGATAAGAGTTGAAAGCTGAAATTGACTAGTGGGAGAGAGATTACGAAGCCCTTGAAGATAAATCGACACTTGATGTAAGTTGGGCTTTTTTGAATACCCGTCTCGAGACTTTGATGGAGGCTAGCCAGGAAGTCTTTGATTTGAATGCTGAGATCGCCAAGGCTAAGGAAACAATCGAAAAAACTCAGCAAAATCAGAGTTTTTCCTCACCTGAGGTCGGCATTCCCGAAGGTGATGAACTTACTCCTGATGAAGTTGGTGTTCAAGCCTCCTCTGCTCAAGTTGAATTTTATCCCATTGTTGATGATGCCATATTAGATTTATCCCCTTAGTATTTTTTTCAAAACTTAGTTTATTTGGAACTTTTGATGGAAAGTTTTTTCTTTTCTTTTTTTACTTTTTGGGACAGTTGGTTAGTTTTTAACCCTGGTTCGTTTTGGGGTTCGTTATCAAACAGATATCTTAGTTTTAACTAAGTATATACTTAGTTTTGACCAAGTTTAATATATAATATTTCATTTGTATTTTTTTTTTACTCTTTGTCTTGCATATAAAAATGCTTTAGTATTTCGTGATTTTGGTATAGACACAAATTTTTATAAAAGAGGGCCCTTTTATAAACGACACTAATGAAGAAGACATCTCAACTTCATATTGGTGTAAGTATATGAGAGAAGTAAGAAAATACATATTTTGAAGAAATTTCATGAGTAATTTGAGAAAGTTTCATTTTTTGGAACTTTCAAATTATATAACACTTTACAAGTATTCAAGTAATTTTTTGTATGACATCTACAACTCTTTCATAATTGTTTTTCTTATAACAAGTTTCAAAAAATTCTAGGGTATATCTTGCAACCCATGACTAATCATTGCCCTTAACCTAAGTACTCGTAGGATCTTGTTATGTCCGCGAGTTTACACTTTATCTAAGCTTATTACAAAGGTTTTTGAATTAGGACTTTTGTTTTGGCTCTTGACTTTTGATTTTTGGGTTGATCTAGGCTTGACTCGAATTCTGACTCTTTTAGTCTTCTTTGACCTTCAGTCTTCTTCGCCTTCTATAGTCCCCCAAGTGTTAGAGCTTTGAAGTATGAAATCTCGAGCACTTGATTATTCCTTCCATGTGGTCCATTTCCTGAAAAGGAAACTACATACGGGACTCGAAGGTTATTTTTAGATGATGACTACTTAACCCTTTTTAAACCCATCAGAAAGGTTGTAACCAAGACCAGGCATAATTTTGTATCCCGCGTGTCTTTCAGGTCTAATATCATCATTTGGTGTGGGATAGCTTTTTGCCTATCATCTAAAATTATTAGTATAATTTAACATAACAAAATAAAATCCTAACTAAACGATACCTGACTGTGGGTATTTCGTTTGCTTAGAAGTAATATTTCTTCAAGTGGACAACATTCCAATCCGAAGGCAGTACCTTACTTTCCATTGTTTCCAATTCATAAGCACCTTTCCCAGCAATACCTCAAATTTTATAAGGACTTTCCAATTTTGGATTCAACTTTCCTGCTCCGGCTGTTTTGGCTGATTAAAAAATCTTTTTGAGAACAAAGTCCCCAATGTTGAAGTATCTGAGATGAGTCTTTCTATTGCAGTATTGTTCAACAATTTTCTTCTGAGATGCCATTCTTATTAGAGTCGCTTCTCTCCTTTGCTCAAGTAGATCTAAATTCGTTCTTATCTCTTCATCATTTAATTCTTAAGTTGCTTGTGTGAATCTCGTACTTGGCTCACCTATCTCGACTGGGATTAAGGCTTCTGTACCATAAACTAGTGAAAACGGAGTTTCTCCCGTGCCTGTCTTTGTTGTTGTTCGATAAGCCCATAATATTCCTGGTAACACCACGCGCCAATTGCCTTTTGATTCCTCTAATCTTTTCTTCAAATTATTAATAATAATCTTGTTTGTTGACTCAGCTTGTCCATTTGCAACGGGATGATAAAGTGAGGAAGTTATTCGTTTGATTTGCCAACTTTGAAAAAATTCTGTAACTTTCGGGCTTATAAACTGTGGGCCATTATCACATACGATTTCCTTTGAAACTCCAAATTGGCATATAATATTTCTACAAATAAAATCCATGACTTTCTATTCCCGTACATGTTTGAAATCTCCTGCCTCTACCCATTTGGAAAAATAATCTATTAATACTAACAAAAATCGTACCTTTCCTTTAGCTTGCGGCAAAGCTCCCACGATATCCATTCCCCACTTCATAAATGGCCACGAGGAAATAATAGTGTGCAATAATTCTGTTCTGCGATGCATGCTATTACCATATTGTTAGCGTTTATCACATTTTGCTACAAATTTTTCTGCATCTTCTTCCATTTTCGGCCAGTAGTATCCTGCTCTAATTAGAGTTTTTACCAAAGACCTTCCTTCTGCATGATTTTCACAATGCCCCCCATGTACCTCTCTCATCACATATTCTGTTTGAGCAGGTCCAAGGCATCTTGCTAAAGGTCTCCCGAACATTTTTCGATATAGATTTTCTCAGATAAGCAGTAACTAGCAGCCTTTCGTCGAAGCAACTAAGACTCTTTTTTGTCTTCAGGTACGGTTCCATACTACAAAAATTTTATAAGTTAGTTTCTCTAATCCCAAGTTAGATTATTAAAACTTACCTCATTTTTTATCTTGATCCAGTGCTGAATGAAAGAAATGTATTACGGTATCATTTTCTGCATTTTTTATTTCCGTAACTGATGCGAGATTAGCTGGTGCATCTGCTTCCGTATTTTCTTCCCTGGGTATTTGCACAATTTTCCATGATTGGAATTGTCTTATCAATTCTCGTGTTTTTTTCAAATATTGTTGCATCCGTGCCTCTCTAGCTATGTAAGTCCTCTGCATCTGGTTGATTACCAACTGAGAATCACTTTTAATTATGATTTTCTCTATAGAGGGTTCTCGTGCCAGTTCTAACCATGAAATTACAGCTTCGTACTCTCCTTCATTGTTAATAATGGGGTAACATTTAATTGTTTGTCTTATACTTTCTCCCGAAGGTGGGATTAAAACAATACCTAAACATGCTCCTTTAACATTTGAGGAGCCGTCATAAATAGAGTCCACGTACCTGGATTAGATCCGGTGAATATTTGTAGTTCCTTTTGTACTTCAGGAACTATTTATGTACTAAAATTCGCTACAAAATCTGCTAAAACTTGTGATTTTATTGCGGTTCTAGGTTGGTACATGATACATACGCACTGAGTTCTATTGCCTACTTGGCTAATCTTCCAGACAATTCTTGTTTATGCAATATATTACTTAGAGGATAAGCAGTTATTATGGAAATAAGGCGACACTTAAAATAGGGTCTCAATTTTCTAAACGCCATAATTAATGCTAAAGCAAATTTTTTTAAGTGAGGATATCGAGTCTCAGCATCCAACAAAGATTTACTGACATAATAAATTAGAGATTGTTTAGTTTTGTCTTCTCGTACCAAAACTGCACTTATAGCCATTTCTGAAACTGCAAAATAAACAAACAACCTCTCCCTATCTTTTGGTTTAGCCAGCAAGGGAGGATTTAACAAATATGCCTTTAAATTTTTGAAGGCTTGTTGGCATTCTTCAGTCCATTCGAACCGATTTTGCTTTTTTAGCACTGAAAAGAATTTGAAACTTTTCTCCGAAGATTTATAAATAAATCTTCCCAAAGCTGCTATCCTCCCTGTCAATCTTTGTACCTCTTTTTTTCTCGTGAGTACATCAGGAATTTCTTCAATGTCTTTGATCTATGCAGGGTTCACTTCAATACCTCTATTAGATACAAGAAAACCTAAAAACTTACCTGAAGCTACACCGAAGGCACATTTTTCTGGGTTTAATTTCATATTATAGTTATGGAGGATCTCGAATGTACTTGAAAGATTTTGAAAATGATTTTCTGCTCGTGCAGATTTGACTAGCATATCACCAATATATACTTCCATAGTCTTCCCCAAGTGTTCTTGAAACATCTTGGTCACAAATATTTGATATGTGGACCCAACGTTTTTCAAACCAAAAGGCATGACTTTGTAACAACAAGTCTATGTGTCCGTAATAAACGAAGTTTTAAAGGATCCATCTTTATTTGATTATAACCTAAATATGCATCTAAAAAACTCAACAGCTCATGACCTGCGGTAGAGTCAATCAATTGATCTATATGCGGTAAATGGAATGAATATTTTGGGCAAGCTTTATTTAGATAAGTATAATCTACGCAAACTCGCCATTCGCCATACTTTTTTGGAACTACCACAATATTAGCTAGCGAGTTAGGATATTTTACCTCTCGTATTGAACCGATTTTTAAGAGTTTTTGTATCTCGTCCTGAATCACTTGATTTTTGAAATAGCATTGCTTCCTCTTCTTTTGCTTGACAGGTACGTATGATGGATCTTCATTCAATTTATGAGTCCTCACCTCCGGAGGTATACCTGTCATATCTGAATGCGACCAAGAAAAACAATCTACGTTAGCTTTTAAAAATTCAACTAACTTACCTCTCATTTCTAGGCTCAGCTTTGCACCAATATAAACTTTTCGGTCTGGCCATTGTTCAAATAGCACAACAGCTTCGAGATCTTCAATTGTTGTTCTGATGTTTTCATTCTCTTCTGGCTCTTGAATGACATCCGGTCTTGAATCCATATCTGTTTGCCTTGAGACATTTTCAGATGAGATTTGATTTATCACGTCTTCCACGAAATTCTCATTTGTATCAATTCTTTCTTTATGTGAATCCACCACTAAATTTATATTCTTAGAAACTTGTTGATCTCCTCGAATTTCTTGTATTCCCTATTTCGAAGAAAATTTAATAAATTGATGTAATGTAGACGACACAACATCCATGTCATGAATCCATGGCCTCCATAGAATCACATTATAGGCCATATCCGTGTCTATTACTTGAAATTTTGTATCTTTGATGCCTCCTTCTACAAATTCGGTTAGCACTATATCCCCTTTCATAATGACTGTTGAATTTTCGAATCCAGATAAAGAACGTGTTTTTGGTATCATCTCATCGTCAATTTGCATTTCGTTCACCACTCGTAGAAGAATAATATTCACGGAGCTACCTGGGTCAATCAAAACTCGTTTTACATTAGTATCATGTATAAGTAAAGATATTACCAGGGCATCATTGTGGAGAATCATCAAGCCATCTGCATCTGTATCATCAAACGTTATACTATCTCCCTCCAAAACTTGACGAACTCGCTTCTCGTGGGTTACTATGAACTTCGATGTCTTTTTCGCAGTTGTGTAAGTTACACTATTGACTTCTTCACCCCCGGTTATCATGTTTACTGTCCTCTTTGGAGATGGAGGTTTTGGAGGTTCTTGTCTATTTTTCATGTAAGGATGTTTACCTTTCTCGATGAACAGGTCTGTTAAATATCCTTGTTTTAGCAAGTGCTCTACTTCACCTTGTAACAATCTGCAATCGATTTTTTGGTGGCCATGGTCATTATGAAACTCGCACCAAAAATCTGGATTTCTTCTGTTTAGGTTTGATCTCATTTTCTTTGGCCACCGTACCTTGTCTCCCATGCTCCTTAGAATAGCTACCAATTCGGATGTACTAATATTGAAACTATAATCTTCAATCTTTGCATTTGTGTTGGTATCTCTATCACGTATATCTCGTTCTTTTCTAAACCTGGATGATGATAACCCCGTATCTCTGTTTCTTGATCTAGAGTCAGACCGTACATTTTCTGGCTTAGACAGTGAGTCTCATCTCGTGGGTCCCATATAAGACTCGTATCTATTTTTTACCAGACCTCTTTTCACACTATAAACGCCTCGAATTTGTTCTTTCGTCAGCCCTTGATTGTGTAACGATGTCTTCTTCAATACGTAACTCGGTGCTATACCTGTTATATACATCATTCCATATTGTTGCAGGGAATTCTCGTAAGCTTTCCTTGAGCCTTCTTGTGGCTTCTGAACTTTTTTCATTTAGATTACTTGCGAACACCATGGCTCCCAATTATAAGATACTCTCGGAAGCATCATTCTTTCACGATGAAATCTATCCACGAATTCCCTGAGTAACTCAGTATCTCCTTGCTTTACCTTGAAGATATTTTCCATCCTTTTTTCAAACTTTTGAGCTCCGAATATGCTTTTATAAATAAATCTGCAAGCTTAGGAAAAGAGTCAATAGAATTTTCAGGTAAAAGAGAATACCATGTTAACGCCCCTTTCGTAAGTGTTTCTCCAAACTTTTTGTCCAACAGTGACTCAATTTCTTTCTTGGTCAAATCATTGCCTTTTATGCCTGTTGTGAATGGCATGCGGTCACATGGTCACGTGGATCGGTTGTTCCATCATATTTCAGGATGTCAGGCATTTTGAACTTCTTAGGAATGGGCAGTGGGGAAACTCTAGGCTTCCAGGGTTGATGCAAATATTTATCACTATCCACTCTCTTAATCACAGGTGGTACACCAGGTATTTGCTCGATGCGGTCATTTTGCTCTTTCATCTGCTTCTGCAAAGTTAGTACCAAATTTTATAAATCAGAGTTATTTGGTATACCTGACCTTCCATCACGTGATTCACTGGAAGTTCCTCCACTTCCTGAATGGCAAGCCCCGAGCGTGGATATTCTATGGTAGCGATATTATTTGGGGGAGGTGTTGCTGGTGCATTTGGTAGTCCCTTACAAAAGCTTGAAGAGCATTATTCACATGCTCTGTGCTCAAATGCTTCAGGGTTTCTTGCTCAATGGTTTGCTCATCTCCATGTTGTTTGTTTGTGTGAGACGCAGATCTTTCAGGTGTTCCTTCTCCGGAATTGCATGGAGATTCCTGAGGTGGAGGAACTGGAGATCCTCCCACCTGTTGGTTGTTGTCGTTGACAGTTAACATAATTTGGTTGTTAGAAAGAAGGATTTGGAAAGTAGAATGATTATCAGATTTCCGGTAACAGAACCAATTTGTTTAACCAAAAAGTAAGATTTTTAGTTAAAACCTATTTTTAGAAGAACGCGGGTTACTGGTAACCAAGGAACTCCTTACTTTCTCAATAAATTGCATGAAAGAAAATAAAAATTGACAAAAAGATATTGAAATGATTGTTTGAAAGCAAAAGAAAGTAATTATAGTCCAATATAAATCATAGCGTGTCTTTACAAGTGAAATTCTCTTTCCTTATATAGAGGTTTACAAATATAACGTTTCTTTCCCTTTATGGCTGAATCATTATGAGTTTTAATGGTATTAATGAACCGTTATAATTGGTAATCGTAATTGTTCATGAAGATTCTCTAACGATTCTGATTCCCCTCCCTTATTAATTGGAGGTTCGTGAATCTTCCTTTTTTTCCTGTCTTGATACATTCCGCCTGTGTCTCT
Organism: Nicotiana paniculata; assembly: GCA_005239505.1. Taxonomy (NCBI): domain Eukaryota; kingdom Viridiplantae; phylum Streptophyta; class Magnoliopsida; order Solanales; family Solanaceae; genus Nicotiana; species Nicotiana paniculata. Next base: position 60,315 of record ML329023.1, read on the forward strand.
TCATCAACTATTTTAAGCTCGAGCATAGGCGTCCTTTCGTCTTGTGAGTGATTTACTCGTACCTATTGTAACTCGTACCTCTTTTGATTGTAATATTCCAGTTGTCATCTTCTCATTGTTCTACTGCCTTGTCAACCAAATGTAATTCCACGTGTTATTTTCCACCAATACAACGCTCTAGCTCCACCCCTGAGAAGGAAGAATGACAATGTATGATCATTTGGTGCGACCGTTTAAATTTTGACTTAGATAAAAAGAGTCTTGAGAAATTAGACTCGATTAGTATTTTGAAGCACGCTAGTCAAAAATTTTGGAGCAAATATTATAGTGATTCGTCAAAATTATGATAGTTGCATTAATTTTGTGAAAAAATTCTGACGATTGCCATATTTTTGTGCAATTGGCCACAAAAATCTGACCGATCACCAAAAATTTTCGCATTATGGCTAAATATTCTGGTGAACGTCAGCATCCCCCGGGCTTCAAATTCTGATCCACAAGTTTTACGATTCTGACTAGTGTGGGTTAAAATTCTAACGTGGGGCTGTCATCTCAAACTTTCTTAACAAGGTCAAAATAAAAATAGTAAATTAAAAAGATCCAACCAGCATCATTTTCAATTTATCGAAGGGTGGAACTTAATGATCAACAATGTGGGTGGAAACTATAAATCTAAAGGTTCATATCCAAAGACAAAAAAATGTTAGGGTATGTACAACATAGTATCATTTATTTTTCTTTAGTCATTTCGTACCAAGTCCTTCTTGCCCGACTAATGTACTAAATCTATAAGACAAAAGGTGAATTAAAAAGGGATGTTATTTTAGGTATATTAGGAGAAAGGGTTATGTAAAAGAGAGTGGTTGGGTAGTTTGGTTCAACCTAAAAAAAGGCCCATTGACTCAGTCTCTAAGTCTGATATGAAAGTTGATATGATTGTTAGTTAAAGACCACCCAACAGAACCAAATTCCAGAGTCGCAATCGCACTGCAAGCTTAGTCAATGAGGTAGGCTTTAAGCTCAACAACTTTTTAAAAGATATTTCAGGTTGACTAATCTATTAGTTAAACTATAATATGTTAGGAGCTGATTATATATGTTTAATCTAACTAAAAGGACGAAATATTATTATGACCACAATAAGCAAAGAATAAGGTTGCTCCAACTAAAAAGAAGAGTATTACTGTGATCGAAAGAACATATCCGACTTGACTGGTAACTTATATGATCATCTGTTATTTCAGGTAAAATAAAGAAGCAATGAACAATAGCCAGATCTGAATGTAGCACTATTTTTCAAGGGAATCAACATCCAGAAGTTGTTTGAAAAAAGAGTATACAAACCAAACGGTATGAGAACAATAAAAAAACTATGTATTGGCTACTTTCCCAAACTGTACTTGAATCACTTGAATACAGTACAATACAATGTGCACACTAATTTGGAACTAACGAATGACCTCAACTGAGGCTCCCTATACTGCACAAATAATTTTACAAATCAAGTCAAAAAGGGCCAGCAAAAGAATTGCAAATGGCAAAAACCCTAAATTCTGCTTTGTCAAGGGGGAGAATCCCAAAAAAATAAAAGAAAATCAGTAACGCACAGCTATGCACGCGGTGACTCAATTTGGGGACCCATTGAGGAATACTTTTTGTGCAGCCTCCCTCTCAACTGCCGAATTTTTGCATCTACTCTAGCTGTGAACCCAATATTGGTCTTCTGTCTTGCTTTAGACCGCTCTGTCTTCCACATATGATGATCTTCAACATCTTTCTTATAGTATTTGATTTCTTGAATAATGTGATGATCCATCGGATTGAACGATCTTTGGAAAGATATGTGCGCTAGGTAGGGCAGAGTGCAGACAACAGTTACTAAAAGGGTGGTACACCAGTAGACTGGAGCAGGAGCTAGAGCTTCCACAAGGATTTTGAAGGCATATTTAGAATAATCTGGTGCTAGCATACCATAGATCAAAAGAAATAGGTACCAAGTAGCAATACTTCCCCAGATAAAAAAATGTTGTATCCATGTGAAATGGCTCATTGTGAGTGCAATCTGGCAGTTAACGGCCCAGATAATGCAGGTGAACATCGTAGTACCCACAGCAGTCAGGTCAGCAGTCTGGCCTTCAGCACGGAAGGCTTGATCATAGAAGATGATAATGTTGAGGAAGAAAACAATGAGGGAGGTATAGACACCATTGCCAAGCCAACCGAATATTCTATACCAGTCAAAGAACAAGTTTTTGGGCCCTTGCTGGTACAGTGCTGGAAACTGCATAGGGCATTACGGTTTAAATTAATATTGTTCAGCGGAGGTTACTTTGCAAGTCAATCTAATAAAAGAGGGTATTGAGAATAGACTCACCTGTAAGCAAACTTCAGAAGGCACATCTTGCTCAAATACTCCAAGCGCAATCACAGGCAGTGAGGTAAGAATCACATTGAACAGAATCATGTATGAATCATCATAGACAGACTGTCCCGAAAAGCCCGCAAAAGCCTCAAAGTAAAAGAGTGTGAGGCCAAATGCTATATTTTTGTAGAAGAAATAGCATATCTGCATGCAGAATGCACAGCAAGTTAGAAGAAACATGACAAGTATGGGAATTATGTCAAGAATCCAAATTGTGATCATTTTCAATCAATAAAATGAAACAGATTCCTAGTTATTACCATCTGAGCAATTCGTTTGTAGCACCAATGTCCATGTACAACAAGAAGCCTCTCCAAGAACCGAAACTGTGCAATAGCAAAGTCGCTAGCCATCACAGCCTGCAAAAAGTTGAAAATCAAGTAAGCCGAAATACAGCATCCAAGAGAAAAATATGCTTGCAGAGGATAGTAGCCTTGTTTTATTCCTCAATCATTGTAATCCGGCATCCCAAACTTTAAAAATGGGTGAGTTAATGTATAAAAAATTGGAAAGCAAATATGAGTTGTTATTGATCCTTTTAACTTATAAATGCAGCAATGAGCTACTTGGGACAATGGGTTTAGGGTAATCTTTCCAAATTAGAAAATATTCTCCAGATCCTACTTAGGCTAATCAATCTATGCAGACAACAGGTAGCAAGTTAAACCAGGGAAACCTCGTCCAAGGCCATAGGGAATAGAACATAAAAGCTTTTGTTACTTTGTAGTTTGAACTTACATAGATCAAAGAAATGCAAGACTTAATTTATGACATGGAGATAATACATTACTCATACTTGTTTTCCAGAAGTAACATGAAATCTACAGTTGTATAATTATTTGAAAATCATCATGAAAAAATGAGTGAATCTATTTGAATATTCTACCATTTTAGTTAAATAAGTTAGCTCTCTCGCCAATCAACCAGAGTGATCTAAATTGACCAGAGCTAATTTGACAAAGACAGGCGATCTAGGGTGTGTTTGGTATGACGTAACATATCTTCTCAGAAATGCACTATGTTTTTCTTGTCAGGTCATTCTGGCAAGAAAGTCAAACAGGCGAAAGGTTCTCGACATACTGTTTTCTACAGTTCAACAGGAAGAGTAGTGGTTTCCAGAAGTCTCCAGAAAAATCATTTTTTGGCTAATTAGGCCTGAGGTTTTGTTAAGTGGTCTTGTGACACATTATCAAATGGTCAGCTATAGGCCCTAGTTTTTATTGTTAATCTATACGCCCTAGACACATATACAGATTCCATAAAAATGAATACAGATGCATATTAGTCCTATGATAAGGAAATAAACTGTAAAATTTTGGAATATGGGAACAAAATTGCACTAATGAATATACTCTGGTAATCCTGGAACCTGGTATCATGTTGTTTCAAGTCAGCTTGTACACTATAAAATGTATATGTGTCGCACCCCTTTGATCTTATTTTTCTAACAAATTTTTAAATGCAGTATTAAAAAAAATTGTCCAAAGGATAATGTAAAAATCTTTTAGTATATTAAGAACACCAAATTGCCAAGCTAGATTTATCACCAACCTGCATTCCTTCTGCACCACTTATGCCAACTCCAATATCCGCTTCTTGGATCATCCCAACATCATTTGCACCATCACCAATTGCTAAGGTGGTTTTACCAGTTCCCTCCTTTACTAATCTAGTAACCTGAGATTTTAATTGATACAAATGAATGTAAATCTGACCAATTTCACGGATGAATAGTTGGACTAGAATTGAAAAGGCTAATTTGATTTCACATATCAGATATTGATATGTCATATCTTACCAAGGCCTTCTGCTTAGGAGAGACTCGGCAGCAAATGACAGATGCACAATCGACTGCTAAATTCAAAAATTGATGCTTCATATCATACTCCAAAGCATATGTTAGAGTTTTCCCATCGATAATCAAGGCGAATGCAGCATGCGGGTCCTTCTCAAGCTTGATCATTTGAGAAGCATTTGTGATTTGCATCAAAATGTTCTCCTTCGTAGCCTGATCAGTGAAAGAGCAATTGAGATGGCCGTGAATAATTTTAATAAATAAATAAATAAAGAGATGGACATGAATAATAATACAAGTAACAACTTAATAAACTTGATTTATAATGACCAACCTGTTCAGAGCTTCGTTCCACTGAATCTGCGTTCATAGTCGCTATACATATTTGTCTCATCCCTTGCCGAAGTAGACTACATGCATACCTACATGGAAGCAGGAATTGTGATTTACCAGCTCAAATCCAATAACTAAACAAGTGAGAAAGAGATAGCAGACGATATATCTCTGAGCGGGAGACAGACCCTATGTTGATGGCTGTTTCCATCTTGTCACCTGTCAGAACCCAGATCTTGAGACCAGCTTGGGCCAGCTTATCTATACACTGAGGAACCTGATGAAAAGGATAGATGTGAAATTGTCAAAAAAGGCTACTATATCAGAATAGATATACTTCAGATTCTTGAAGAGCATAAAGTACATACTCCCTTCTGTAGTTTATCCTCCACAGCTGTAGCACCAACAAGGATCAAATCCTTTTCCATCATGTCAGATAGACGTTCAAGCATCGCATCTCTATCACCACTGATTGAAGCTTTTGCTTTAGTAAACTCTTCATTCCATGCAGAGTATTCTATTGCATCTAGCTTTTTGTAGGCAAGCACAAGAGTACGCAACCCTGCTTCCCCATAATCATTTAGATGCTTTGTGGTAGCTTCCTCAAATCTCCTTCCATTTTTTGCTAATCTATCATAGATGATGCTGTATAATCCAAAAAACAGCATATCATCCAAAATTTTACATCAGAAAGGTCACCATATGCCACATCTATGACTAAACAATTAGCCAAGGTAAGGTGATAAATAAGAACTTAGAATTTCCTTTATCATGCATTCAACAATCACAAAACTTATCAAAGCCCTGTCCCAGGTCTCATCACAAAGAGGTGGTCTGGGAAATAAAAATTTCGGGAACAGAAACTATTAAAAGGAATGAACTTCACCTGATACAAGGGAGAGGGCAGGGAAGCAGTAATGGAGAGTAATAACTAGACAAACTGACTGGAATTTACAGGCATGTTAACAGCATATCTTATAGCACAATAGCCTCTTCAATGACCTACTTCACTGGATACCGAAGTAGATACAAAACAGAGACTAATTTAAAAAATTGTCAAAAAAAATTCACCTGTCTGCTCCTTTACACAAGAGAAGAATCTGGCCCTGCTCATCCCGAATAATAACAGACATTCTCTTCCGCTGGCTGGTGAAATCCAGTAGATTGAGAACTTTGAATTCCCTAAAGATAATAGATCAAGAGTAAGTTGGTAATATACTACAAGGGTAGCTTAATTCTTGAAACAATTGGCAACAATTTAGGCAGTCTCACCTTTCATTGGGATCTTCAAAAGAAGAATATATCTCCCGTACAAAAACACTTGATTGAGTTCTTTTACAGAACTCAAAGCCAAATTCCCTAGCTGCAATAAGGAATGCTGCTTCATCAGGAGATTCGGCTTCATAATTATAGCTTCCAGTCTCCTCATTTAACTCAGGAATCGCAGTATGACAAAGTGACAGTATCCTAAAGAATAGCAAGATCACATCTGCATTTGGCTCCTTTATCCAATTTCCCTTCATTAGTCGGCTATCCTCAAAGCTGAACCCTTTTATTGAAGGCCTGACCTCATTTTTAGGAGTGACAACCGTCTCTAATTCAATTTCTGATGACCGTCTCTGTGAAATTTCAAGATCTTGCCCACCAAGGTCCTCTGCCATCTGCTTTGCAGCTGCAAGTTCTACATCACTGGCTCGTGTCCCATATGCAGTACCAGCAATGGAGCATTTTAGGAAGTCCATTTGGTTGCATGTCAAAGTGCCAGTTTTATCTGAGAGAATGGTATCAACCTGCCCCAACTCCTCATTTAAGTTTGATGTTCGTGCTTGAGCAGGAGTTCCTGTCTCGTCATCGTACATATTAATATCCTGGTTTATGAACAATGCCTGTAGGACCTTCACTACTTCAATAGAAACATAGAGGGAAATAGGAATTAAATAACCATATAATATTAGTGCAGTGATCAGATGGAAAATGCCTGACAACTCAGGCCTGTCTGGATCAGTTATAGTATTGCCCTTGTCCTTAGGCTGCATATACCACCAGTTTGGCATGTCAAATTTTGTTTTTATGGCAAAGCCGATGGAACTGATAAATGATATCATGACAAGGAGGGAGAAGAGGATGTAAATTATCTTGTCCATCTGTAGTTCGATCCTACTCCTTTTCGAAGGAGATTCCGTAGAATTTTGCATAACTTTGCTGTCATGACCAGTGAATATAACAACTCCATACACATACGCTGTGTTCCTAAGCTTTGAATCCCTGAGGAGAATCTGAGTAGGATCAAGAGGATAAATCTGACGATCATATTCAAGGTTGCCCACAAAAGTGTAAAGGTTAGGATTGGGATCCTCACATTTTATGGTAGCCCTGAATTCCTTGAAAGCCTCATCATCATCCAATGGTAGGGTAACCTCCAAAGCTCTTTTTACCTTCAAGTTTGTCTCTCCATCCAAGTTCATAGTTTCCACATAACAAATTCCATCTTCATAACTGGATGATAAAAGAAGTAAATCAGCCGGAAAAAATTGATCCTTCTCCACCTTCACAATGTCTCCCACACGAATCTTCATCCATGGCCTGGGACCAAATGCACCACCTTCCTTAAGTAGACGAGCTTTTCGGAGATTGACCTTCATATCTTGTATAAACCGCCGTGAGTCTTCCAATGCTTCCTTCGCCATGCTCAACCCGACAACAAAGACCAAAGGAGCTATCATACTGATAGGTGAGAATGGAGAAAGATCCGTTGTGGCTGACAGAATAGCAGCCATGAGGAAATACAAGTTCGCAACACGTCTAAATTGCTCAAATATGGCCTTGGGTAGGAATGTGATGAAATTATACTTTGTGGTAGATATGTAGTTTGTGCAGTACTTAAGAGGTTTCTTTTCATGGAGATAGGGCTGGTTGCAATGGACAACTCGTGAAAAACCGGCACCTAGCTGATGAGGACCATCTTCCTCATCAGTTCGTGGCCTATAGCAACCAAATGAATACAGATTGCTCCATTGAATCTTTGCCCTTATGCTGCCTCGTGCCATTCTTTTCCTCCCAATGAAAATCAAAATCAGTCATACACCCACATTATATGTTTCAAAAACATTTGTTACCACTTGCTTTCACCAGGAAAATTGAAGGGCTGATACTCGTGCACAGAATCGTGCTCGGCTGATAGGGGATCAGACCCTTTTCAACTCCCCCTGAGGTTTGAGCTGCCAATCAAAAAACTTGATTAACATATAATATACAATACACAAGTGCAAACAAGAAATAGACAGGCCAAGCCCGTAACACAAATGCTGAAAAATTCCCGCAAACAACATTCCTGATGATACACTAACCTCAAAAGCACACATTTATCTCAGCAGAATGTAAGTGACACCAAGATTCAACGAAATAACATCCCTATAAAAATACTATTTATTGTTTAAGACCCATCCAATTGCATAGAAAATTTTTAATTGACATTTTAGTCAACTTACGAAGTAAATTGGGGAAAAAGACCTGCAAGAGCATATCTAGGGAAAACTAAAATTACCAAAGATTTAGCTTCTTATCCAAATCACAAACAAATTTAAAGTTGACCAACCCAAAAATATATAAAATCAATAAGTAAAAGAGGAAAATTGAAACGATCAAAATCCACTTTACCCAACTTGATGGCAGCAAAAATCTTCTCATTTCCCCAGAATATGATAATTAAAAAATTAAAAGCAAATAAAGAAAAAGGAGCAAAAATCACATAAAAATTCAGCTAAGTTGCAGCTAATAAAGCACATTAATACAACAAATTAACAACATAACAAAATATTAACCGACAAAACGAAATCTACCATACTTGTAAAACAATTGATCCAACACATAAAAAGCTCAAACAAGTCATACATTTTTCCTTGAATGATAAAAAAAAGGAGAAGAAATGGGCACCTGAAGTCAACAAATATGGAAAGAGGAATTATAGAAGCAGAGCGAGAGAGAGACCCAGATAGTTTAAAGACCAAATTAGTTTTGGAATTGCAGAGATCGCGCAATGTACAATGTAGGAGAGAGAGAGAGAGAGAAGAGAGAGAAAGGGACAAAGAGTAGGGGATTTTGGGTTTAGGCCAAAAAAAGACTTCTTCTCTGTGTTGAAAGAAAGATTCAAACCAGTTTCAGTATTATTTCAGTAAAGTAGTATAATTTACGGGGCTTTGTCCCTTTATTGAATTTTATTTATTTTATTTAAGAAATGTAGGCTGTTGCTTTGTATTTCGACTCCGACATGCTATTCACTACTAGTCTACTTCATTCTCTCAATTTTATTTTGTAGAAATGTAACACTTAGGACGCGTTCGGCCATAAGTTTTGCCAAAATAAATTTAAAATTTATTTGGCAAACTCTTGTTTGGCCATAAATTTTGTCAACATTTTTGGCGAAATCCTAAATCCCAAACTTCAAATCTCAAAATCATCTCAATTGCTAATTTTGGGCTAAAATCCCAAAATTTAGGAATTTTATACATATTTTTTCAAAATAAAGTTGGGAAATGTATTTGAAAACGTATGTCCAAACACATTTTCATTTTCAAACCAAACTTTACTCAAATCAAATTTGAAAATCTATGGTCAAATGCTAGCTTAAATATCTTTCATTTTCCTAGTTTAATCATTGTAACATTTTTATTTTATTTTTTGAGAAAAGTATTATTCTTCTAAAGTTACAAACTATACTTTGGAGCATGACTAAGTCTTGGTGAAGTTGGTCATCTAAAAGTATAATGTAAGTAGTAGGAGTAGTTTGGCCGGCTTTTACTTGACCCATATTTTAATTTTATAATTAAGATTTAAATTTATATTTTAGGATCACTAGCAAATATATTTATCCAAAGTGTTTTGCATAAATAAAAACTAATAATGATAATCAAAACAGAATTAAAGAATAAAACGAAGTAATTGTTATTGCACGTCGGTCTTTAAGGCGGGCTATACAAGAACGCAATACAATCCTTCCAGGATATATTTGAGATGATAATTTTGTAGAGAGATATGTATAATGTAGTATGTCTAATCTAGAATGTTAGTTACTTTTTTTTTTTTTGCACGAATACGAAATCTTGATTCATTAGATAATGCGATTACATAAAGCTAGAATGTTAGTTACAAGTGAACAAATTAAAATATTTATAGCTTAAATGGAACGTGATCGTTCCGAGTTTCTAGCTCATACGTTGAGTGCATGGTTAACTGATAGCGAGATTCTTTCTGGCTATAACCATGATGGTGTGACGGACGGGAGGCCATGATCTCAGGAAGATCTCAAGTATATCGGTGTTTGGCATCGAAGATATCTAGTTTATTCTGAATATTTCTTGGCGAATCCCTTCCAGTCACTTTTGTTCCGTTCGAATGGACAACCCCAATCGTGATTTTTCAGCTCTCTCGGTTTTGGCTTTCATGTTTCTAGATGTCAAACCATTTATGCTACGTATCATTATACGACGGGCCACATGTTTAGACCAAATTTTACCAATACATGTATAGCCGTGGAAATTCGAAGTAATCTCTTGATCCTTACTTGCTTGTATTTTTTCTCCCGAAAAGAAGAAGAATTCTTTTTTATGGTAATAACTTTGAAAGTCTCATATGGACTAAGTAAAAGGTTTAATTAACTACCATCATTTACTTGAACCTGGCAAAATAAAAAGTTCTCATAATGTAGTCACCTTCCCTCATTTCAAATTATGCATATGTACTCGAAAGTGTGCGTGAGTGAAATACATAATTATTAGTATAACGGCAAGTACGGATCTACTAGTATTTGCTCTGGTACAAAATTAGTTTCATAACTCATCGACTGATCAAAGATTTAAATTCTATGTATTCAAATTTCGAGTTTCAACCCACCACATTGTTTGAGTTGTGGGTTCGTAACTCAAATTTTCACAATAATTTTGATGAATTTTGTATTGAAAATTCATATCTATGATAAAAGTAAACTCATAACTAAATTGTTGGATCCGACCCTATTGTAACTTAAAACATCCCATTCTTATTCGTGAAAATTTATGATAAGTCAATAGAAGAAGTGGTGATTGTTTTCCCTTTTTCTTACTTACCTTCCTGACGTACGCTAGGAAAAAAATTAAAATTAGAAAACCTCTCATTATTATTCTCGGAAAATGTATAATTTCATCACTCCTACTTGAATTAATTTAAGGAGGAACCAAACAGGCGTAGGAGTATTTCGAATGAGGCAGGTCCCACTTTTAATACGTGGCACTATCTGAAACATCGAAGATGATTGGTTTTTCTGACAAGATGGTCTACATGAGTCTATTAATAGAGCCGGCAGTCCTTTTTTTTTTTAGGCTATTTCCTTTTTTGCGCCCATAACACAAACAACTCCAACGTTTTCTTCTTTCGTTTTTTTTTCTTCCTATTTTGTCTATATGACATTTTATTTAATATAAGCAAAATTGATGTGATGTTATACTATAAGTTTGGTAGTATTTTTTTATATCGAATTTAATAATTTTATAGGATGTTGTAATTCCTACCTAACTCTATCCGCAAATCAAATTATAAGTTTGTTTACGCGTAAAACAGTACAGTAGAATTTCTACGTGTTTTTAGACAAGTAAATTAATTTGATCCTGAAATAATATAATAATTAAATAAATATACAATTAGCTTTAGAATGTAGATGAAACAACGGAGATGATAATTCCGTGAATACGGTTTCCGGACAACGCAATGATGAGAACAAAAAATAAGAAAGTAAGATTGTATTGAGCTTTGTATAGAACGTAGTATAAGTTTAGCCAGAAAATTTGTGTCCTTTACAATGATAAATGAGCTCTCACTATATATAGCTATGTCTAGGGAAGGAGGTCATATGATCGCGTCCTCCTTTAATGTCAATTATGAGGGTCATTGATGAAAATTATAACGGTGAACATAAATATCAGTTCTCTGTAATGGACCGTCGCTCTTAATGCTGCAGAATATTCCCTAGTAAATGTTACCGGGCGAACATTTAATACATCTTTATGAACGTTATCATTTTCAGTAACAAGCGAAATGGATGCGTTCGGTCTTCGGCCATCCCCGTCTTAAGTTCTACGCGTCCTTCTTTTAGACGACCACGTGTCATATCATATTTCACCTTATACAAAGTGTGGTGCTAGTTCTACATTGTGTTTGCATTCATTTCACAAGCGAGAGTTTTCTTTTCTTATTTTCACATGGTATTACTATATTTTCCTGTGAAATATGGAATTGTGGGTGGAAACATAAAAACAAAGAAGTAGATCTCTTGGATATTAATAAGGTTTAGAATCCTACCTAATTTTAAGATTAATTGTAATGTTTTGCATCATAAATCGCAATCTTTTATTCATGAGCTGTCATTTGTCATCTAATACTTCTAATCAAACATAGTACTCATCTAAGTTAATTTTATAACTCGATAAATTTAAATGTTTAGTGAAAGTATTTTATATAGTAATATATTTGCATAGATAAAAGACTTTGACTAATGCATTTCAAATAAATTATTACTCCCTTTGCTGTTTATTCATTTAAATGTTTTGCTTAATTAACAATCTACTAAAAAACAAAAGTTAAGATTTGAAAGCATGTAATAAATATTTTTTTATTTATCTGAACGTAAAATATTAAGTAAATTCAGGTTGCCAAACTATTTAAATCATAATGAGTACTTAAGCAATTCTTTATTTTGTCCTGTAATTTTTCTCTATTAATAGGGTTGTTGGCAGAGTTTAAGTTTGGGACCTACAGTGAGGCCTCCCACTCCTCTACATCAAAATCAAACAACGCGAAAACCTATCCATTTAATTTAATTGATTATTTATTAGGAATTGATTGGAAAGACATGACTCATATTTTTCAATTTTTTTTATTAAAAAAAGTATTTGTTTATTCTTTTATCTTTTTTCTTTTTCTTTCTTATGAGTCAATATCTGGTTCAAAAATTTCTAAACAAGGGTCCGCACTAATTGCATCATTGACTTTTCATTTTCTAAAATTTAAAAAAATAATCCAAACGTGATTAATACGTTACTGTGGGAATGGTACTTTAGTTGTTTAATTGTTTTTTCCCATATAAAGTCACAAAGAATTGACACTTAGCTAGTTAGCTTGTTGGAAATTAGAAAAAATATCAATCATCACGTGGGCTGGGACCATATATGCATTTCTACACCAAAATGCAGGTTGATCAGTTCCTTTATATTACTTCCATTATTTTCTTCTTTTTTTAAAAGGTTTTAGAAAACAAATTCTAGAATTTTTGTATTTTAATTTATGGGAAAATAGTGTAATTGGATTGAATATAATTTTAGAACGGGCTATATTAAACTTGTATTTTGTATGGAAAATTTCACATAAGAATAACTGAGCTCCCTACTTTTCAATTTTATAGTTCATATTTTAATTTATAACCAACTAGCCCAAAAATAATAGGCTAATACTCAACATTCAACTTCAATAGGTTATCGAAAATTACTATTTAATTTTTAAAAAGGATTGCTCAAGATTTTAAGTTAATTTTTGAATCAGTAACGGTGACTCAAACATTAGTTCAAGAAATCAAATCTATTTGGGTGATGAAAATTAAATTTTTAACAAGCATAATACGTGGATTTAAATTCCAAATTTGATTTTGTGAGAAATTTAGAGTGGGTGTTATTTAAACTTGTTAGAAATAGTATAAGGAGGTTAAATATAAAATTTGAAGTCATTTAATGGAGATTTGGACTGGTTTTGAACAAGAATTGTAACTGAAAATCGTGAAAGAAGTTCGTCTACGTACGCTTGTATAAAGGTTTATAAAAGTGTATAATAGTGTATAAGATGTGTTTATACATTCCTATACACTATTATACAAGATTATACATAGTTATACAAAAAACTGACTTCGTCTTCTTCCTTACGTCTTTTATGAAATTCAACTCAAATCTGGCTCAAATCTACTCCAAATCACTTCAAATTTTAATTTTGAAATCCTTTTGATATTTTCAATCAATTGGAACAACATTCAATCCAAACAACTAACAAAATCAAAAACTCCTATTTTCGAAAGCAAAGCTTTGAATGACCTTCAGTGGCGGACTTCTACTCTTCAATTTTATTACATTGCAACCAGGTGACATAAGAGGGAGAAGCAGTAATGGCGGACAACCCCTTGAAGCATATGTATAAGATGTGAGAAGAAGAGAGAGTGAAAGCAATTGTTGTAAGAACACATATTTTCAATTTGCAAGTGCTTTCAAAATACGTACAATATGGGCTAGGTGAGGTAAAATTTAAAAGCATGAGCCATTTTTTGTTATGGTGTGAAGTCATGTGTATTTTCTTGTAATTCTTTCTATTTTGTATTACATTCAACATTCACCTAAATCTCGGTATTTATTTCTACACAGGAATTCCTTATCCCTTCCCAAAAATGTCCAAAACAAAAGGGTTTTGCATGGTTAGGTTGTTAATATTTCCGGAAAGAGGAGCATGATTTGTTGATTAGACACCTAAACTTAATTAACGAAAGATTAGTAAAAAAACCAATTAGGCAAACTACTGGCTTATTAGAAAGTAAGAAGCTAAAAAGCTAGAATAGGTCATATGGAACTCTATGTATTAAAGTCAAATAGAAATTAATTATTAGGACCTTAGTGTAGATTGATTAAACGTAAGTTCTACTAGCGGTGGTTAGACCGGCCATGTTATATGGGACTGAGTGTTGGCCAGTCAAAATTTCACATATCTAGAAGATGAAAGTAGCAGAAATAAGGATGTTGAAATGGATGTGTGAAATTAGGAATGCGGATATTTGGGAGAGGGTGGGCGTGGCTTCCATGGATGATAAGATGCGGGAAGCGATGATTAGGTGGCTCGGGCACGTGTGGGGGAGGAGCCTAGATGCTCTGGTTAGGAGGTGTGAGCGCTTGGCTCTGACAGTTACGAGAAAAGGTAGAGGACGGCCTAAGAAGTACTGGGCGAGGTGATCAGGCAGGACATGGCGCAACTTCAGATTCCGAGGACATAGCCCTTGATAGGAAGGTGTGGAGGTCAAGCATTAGGGTATTAGGTTAGGGATAGTCGAGCGTTTCTCCTAGCTGCGCCAGCTAGTCTGATAGTGTTTCGTCTAGGACTGCTAGCGATTTTTGTTGTGTTTCACTTTTTTTCTTTTTTGTCTTTCATAGCCTTTCTATTTACTTGTTGTATTTTACGATGTTGATACTATTTTTCTGGTTTATGTTGTGGTTATAGATATATTGTCTCTGAGCCGAGTGTCTCCCGAAAATAGCATCTCTATTCCTTTGGGGTAGGGGTAAGGTTTGCGTAATGTTACCTTCCCCAAATTCCACTAGTTAAATTTTACTTAATTAATAGTTGATTTTGTTAGTGTAGATTGATTAAATAGTTGTACTTGTTCGGAGAATCGAGCAATAATATTAATGATATTTAGCACCAGTAGGGTCTGAATAAGAGTAGAGAAACAACTTAACAGGTGAATGCTGGACATTATTGTATTAAAACATTAAAGTCATGAAAATAGCCGTGCACATATGTAGCATTTAATCAGCCGGCCACACGATGGACATTGGACAGAACTCAGCACTTTTGAAGTCGCTGCCAGTGCATCGAGTAACACGTCTCTACTTACTCCAATAATACCAATATAATTACAAAATATAGAAATGTATATAAGACGGAGATTTTTGGTACATGTATGCACTATTAAGGAAAAGGAGGTAAATTGTATTAAGTGAGAACGGATCTATATTCCTATTGGTAAACAATTCAATTTTTAATCAAGAGCATTATTTAATATTCTTGGAGTATAGGTGCAAATAATTAATATTATACTAATTTTAGAAGAAAAAAAAATATATATATATATATATAATATCTAATCTTGCGGAGAAACAAATGGGTCACTGTATGGGTCAAAATCTGATCAAAAAAAATTTATTTAAGGAGGAACGACCAGGGGTCGATCAAGTCGAAGTCGCGCGTATGAAGAACTATACCAGCGAGTGACTCGGCTATGGTCGAGGTCGAACACTCAGGAGGCCCGTACGACAAGTTTGACACTTAGATGTCTCAAAAGACTATAGGATATTCAAATGACTTAGACACTCTAGTAAAGGACCATTAGATAATGAGAGTGTTTTGTATAAAGATTAGGAGAGAGAGTGATGTAAGGGGGGCTAGTTCAAACCACACACAAGGATATCACTTTTGAGGGGGG